>AP025043.1:24857398-24903655 GCA_036186865.1 Eustoma russellianum | reverse complement strand
TGAAACAATTTGACACGGGAACAAACATGCTAGATCGCATTATTTTATCACAAAAACATGACAATGATAAAAACGGAGTAGGATACGTTAAAGAAAATAAAGCTACAAAATTGATTTTTTCTACATCTATAAGAAAATATCATCTCATCGTGCTTCTTATTCTTCATATTATACAAAGTGCAATCATGTGCCACGTAGATATGAAAGAAAGCCACTGATGCATATGCGACATTCATATCATAAAAATGCATCTAAATCACTCCCCGTGCATACAAACCGAAATGCATATCAAAAACGAAAACCATACAATATGCATGATGGATTCTCGGCCAAAGGCCAAATGCATTTGCCCCTAACGTATATTATGTCGCGTCTTCATCACCTTTCTTACCTTTTGGAAGACCTAGAAAGGTCACCCAATTTTGGGTACCAGAAGGGACATTCTCAAAGGGTTGAATAAATAACCCTTAAGAACGCACTTTAAATATTATTTGAAATGCATGATTTTTTTTGCTATCTTCATCTTTACATGCGCTTTTGATTTTCTTTCCAAAATAAAGGGGGAGAGAGTGCATGATTTAAGGGGGAGGGAGAAACTAATTGCATAAATCAAGGGGGAGCGGATTTGAAATTTGAAATTCAAAATTTGAATTTATGCACGATTGAAGGGGGGAGCGATAAGATTTAAATCATGAATGTAGGTTATTTTGTAAATCATCAAAAGGGGGAGATTGTAGAGAAAAAGGGGTTTGAGTGATTTCAAAATGCATGATTTAAATAACGTGTTACAAAGAAATGCATGACATATTTTATGACATGACACGTTGTTGCATAAAACTTGCCTTATATAGTTCATATATAATGTTGTCGTACTAACGAGCCATGAAGCTTTAAAGCTACATCAAATGGCAAACATTTGTTGTTTTTGAACTATTTTCAGGTGCCATCATTAATGAACTAAACTAGTTCATTAAGTGAAGTACTTAGTTAGTTAAACTAAGCAGTTCATTAAAGAAAGTCATATTTGGAAAAGACACAAAGGCAACAAGTTGAAGAAAGAAAAGTCCTCCACACCCTTTCACACGCCATTTACCATATATATATTCAGATTCTTTTAAAAAGGCACCTACACATATATTCCAACGTACTACCGACACGTTATATATTTTACATACGTACGTTAACGTCACACCACTATACTTAACTCATATTTATGAGTATATTCAGGTCTTATATCATATGATATAATTCATGGTGATGACAAATTTATTACGACACGTTAAAAGGTTTTAAACCAAAAATTGTCGTATCGGGCGAATACCGAAACTTCGCCAACGTGTCACGTACTTGCCATAAATAGATGGCCAGCCCCTAAACTTCAAAAATGGCCACAAATTTCGTGGCTTACATGGTATGTGCAGCCATAAAATCATTCCATGTTGGCACACGCAAATCACCCTCAATTAAGGCCAAATTGTGGAAATTCCAAAATTCAATTTTGACACACGTTTGGGACGCCACTTTAAGATCCGCATATGAGCTGAATATTAAAGTTTAATTTATGTATATTATGTGTAACATAATATATATAACATGTGCAAAAAGTTGGAATTTAATTAGAGAAAAATCGGGTAATCGATAAACGTCGAAAATTCGGTTCTCTACGTACACGACACATGGAACATTTTTGGCATGGGATATAACATGTACCTAGACACTTTTTACATACTTCATGCATTCTAAAGTGTTCTAGAAAAATTAATTAAGGGCTGATTGGAATATGTCATATGTGTATAATTAAATGTGCACTATTTTATAAAGTTTACAAAAATAAAATTCAGCATATGTATATTCACACCACATGCCTAAACCAGCCATGTTGGAGCATATGTGGAGCTTTGTTGGCATCTTGATTGGCCAAGAATGAAGCATGCAATGTTGGTGACATAAAGAAAGGAACTACAAAAGGTAACGTTTCAAACTTTGTCACATTTGTGACACATGCTGAAAATTCAGCATGTGTAGTCTAGGCTGGCCAAAACCTTGTCACTTTATGAGGTATATTTTGTTATCTTGAATAATGTGGATTAATTGGGAGATAGTATGGAAGTATTTTGAATATTTTATGGAATTAAAATGGTGATATCTTTGAGTATCACACATGCTGAAAATTCCAGCATGTGTGGGAATGTATATGGCCGATTTCTAGGCCTTATTGGTGACTAATTTTTATTCTGAAAATGATAAGAATGTCTTGTACTAAATGGTGATTGATTTCTTGGATTAAAATCAAAGTAAACTTGGCAATATTTTGAATGAAATGCAAATGTTACACATGCTGAAATTTCAGCATGTGCAAGAGGAGTAATGGCCGATTTTTGCATGGTATATTGGAGTTATTTGTCTTGCTAATTATGTGGGATGATTATGTGACTTGTGGTAATAAGTTTATGGCTAATTGGCACATACCTTTTGAGGTTTAATTTCATATTTATCTAGTCATCAAGTGATGACAACATCCATCTAATCAATGAGTGCCAAGTAAGCAAGAGCTTAATGATCATCCAATGAGGAGGTGCCAAGTAAGCTAGACAATGTCACAATGATGCAATACACTCTTTTAAGGACCTAGAAGATAATTTTAAAGAGGAAAAAGGCATCATAGTGGGCGGCCAATCTTGGATAAAAAGGAAAGAAGAGAGAAAAACAAAAACAAGAACAAGAGTTGCAAATTCAAGATAAAAAACGTTTTATACCTTCTTCCTTCTACCTTTCTTTCTTTCTTCTCTCTAAAAGCCTATTGTATTCATATTCATACATCTTGAATAGGCTTCTTACATACCACCCTATACTCTTTATCATTGTAAAAGATTGATCAAGGTGTGATCAATCTTGCACTTGCAAGGTGGTGGTGTTCGTGATCATTGTATCCATATACAAGGTTTGTAAAGGGTTGGAGTTGGTGTGTAACTCCATCAACCCTGTGGTAAGGTGTTATTTTGTGTTGTGTTATTAGTGCTAACCGACTAAGGTGTCCTCGAAGACTAGAGTAGGTTGTTTATAACAGAACCAGTATAAAATTTCTGGTGTTATTTACTTTCAGCACTTACTTTCATTTTCAGCACTGTTGATCGTTTTTAATCACATTGGTAAAAATAGTAAACGAATTTCAAAAATCACGAAACTTTTCAGAGTCATAGACACACGTTTTAAGGTTCTTTTGGAGCAAGTTTAAACCCTTTTGGACAAGTATAAGTCATCCAAGTGCCCAAAGTTCTGAGACTAGTGCAGTCAGATTTTCAGGCTTGCAAAGGTTGAGACTTTGATCGTATTTGATTAACTTCCCGAAAGAATTTTTCACAACTGTTTCAACCCATTTAAGTACAACTAATAAGGGGTTAGTCATTAAATTTTCAGAGTATTTGGAGTTAAGGACAAATAGGAATAAATTTTTCAAATCAGACTACCGATTCTGGTAGATTTGTGCAATCTGACCACCAATAATTTTTCAAGGGGTTAGAGGTTGAATTTTAATCTGAAATTTTTAGGAGATACTCAGAACATCTGAGGCTAAGTTCTCTCCAAATTTTAGAATTTTTGAAGACCTGAAACCTAGTTTTCAAAACGTTTTAAAACTGGTCATGAAAATAGAAACTGTTTTCGGAAGTTGATTTTTTTGTTTAAAACAATTTTAAAAACCACATTTTCCTCACCCACTATTCAACCCCTCCCCCTTCTAGTGGTGCCTTGCAGATCCTACAAGTGGTACCAGAGCGCAGGAACACTCACACAAAAGGATCCAACGATCTAAGTGAGATGACATCCACTAGCTATAACACCGTGCAAGAAGGAATGTCAACCATAAGGCCTCCTCTTTTCGATGGTGAGTCCTTTATTCAATGGAAATTAAGAATGAAACTTTTTCTTATGGCTATTGATATTGATTTATGGTCCATCATAAAAGACGGTCCATTTGTTCCTTCTAAGTTGTCAATTGTTGATGGTGTCACACTAGAAGTTATAAAAACGAAACAAGAATACACTGGTGATGACAAAAAGAAGTTGAGTATGAATGCTAAAGCAATGCAACTACTCTTAAACGGTCTAAGTAAAAGTGAGTCTAGTTATGTTTCAACTTGTTCTAGTGCTCAAGAAATATGGAGAATTCTTGAAATGAAACACGAAGGCACTAGTCAAGTAAAAGAGTCCAAGATCAACATGCTTATGTCCACACTCGAGTCATTTAAATTATTGCCAAATGAATCTATTGTTGATATGGATCTTCGCTTGACTAACATTTACAATTCTCTTGAGTCTCTTGGCAAAGCCTTTACTATGCAGGAAAAGGTACAAAAGGTCTTGCGAAGCCTTCCATCCGAGTGGGACCCTAAAGTAACGGCAATAGAAGAAAGCAAAGAAACTAAGTCAATTAAGATGGAAGAATTAATTGGATCACTTAATGTATATGAAAACAAACTCATTTTAAGACATTCTGAGTCTATTTCCAAAAATGATAAGGCTATAACATTTAAATCAAATGAATACATCGTAGATGATAGTGACATAGATTCTGATGATGAGGATTTAATCACGATGGCTAAAAGATTAAGAAAAATCTTGAGAAAATCGATTAAACATAAGTCTACTTCATCTAAGGATCATAAAAATAAAAATAAGGAAATAAAGTGCTATGAATGTGGACAACCTAGGCACTTGTCATATGATTGTCCAAACAAGGACAAATAAACGAACAAATACCTTGACAAGGATTGGACAAAAACTAGACTCGTCTCAAAACCTAAACAAAGGAGAAGAGCCTTCAAAGCCTCCACTTGGAGTGACACATCCGACTCTGAGACTGATGATACGGAAGAACAAAAGGGACAAGTATGCTTTACATCTAAGGCATCAAATGAGGTATCTTCCGACTCTGATTCCGATTCTGAATGTTCTTATGATGATTTATTTAGTCAATACTTAGAGTTGCATAAGTTCTCAAAGACTCTTGCAAAAGAAAAGAAGCGATTAATTGAAGACAAGAAATTGTTGGAATCTTCTAACAAAGATCTTGTGTCTCAATTAAACAATTCAAAAGAAGAGTCATCCTGCATTATAAATTCATTAAAGTCTGAAATTTCATCATTGACATCCGAGAACACTGAACTGAATCCAAGATTTCAAACTTGAAATCAAAGAATACGGATGTAGAGAAAATGGTGAAACAATTTGACACAGGAACAAACATGCTAGATCGCATTATTTTATCACAAAAACATGACAATGATAAAACCGAAGTAGGATACGTTAAAGAAAATAAAGCTACAAAATTGATTTTATCTACATTTATGAAACCGCATGAAACTATACAACCTAAGAAGAAGGCTAGTACACCACTCATCTCATCTCATCGTGCTTCTTATTCTTCATATTATACAAAGTGCAATCATGTGCCACATAGATATGAAAGAAAGCCACTGATGCATATACGACATTCATATCATAAAAATGCATATAAATCACTCCCCGTGCATACAAACCGAAATGCATATCAAAAACGAAAACCATACTATATGCATGATGGGATTCTCGGCCAAAGGCGAAATGCATTTGCCCCTAACGTATATTATGTTGCGCCTTCATCACCTTTCTTACCTTTTGGAAGACCTAGAAAGGTCACCCAAATTTGGGTACCAAAAGGGACATTCTCAAAGGGTTGAATAAATAACCCTTAAGAACACACTATAAATATTATTTGAAATGTATGATTTTTTTTGCTATCTTCATCTTTACTTGCGCTTTTGATTTTCATTCCAAAATAAAGGGGGAGAGAATGCATGATCTAAAAGGGAGAGAGAAACTGATTGCATAAATCAAGGGGGAGCGGATTTGAAATTTGAAATTCAAAATTTGAATTTATGCACGATTGAAGGAGGAGCGATAAGATTTAAATCATGAATGTAGGTTATTTTGTAAATCATCAAAAGGGGGAGATTGTAGAGAAAAATGGGTTTGAGTGATTTCAAAATGCATGACTTAAATAACGTGTTACAAAGAAATGCATGACATATTTTATAACATGACATGTTGTTGCATAAAACTTGCCTTATATAGTTCGTATATAATGTTGTCGTACTAACGAGCCATGAAGCTTTAAAGCTACATCAAATGGCAAACATTTGTTGTGTTTGAACTATTTTCAGGTGCCATCATTAATGAACTAAACTAGTTCATTAAGTGAAGTACTTGGTTAAACTAAGTAGTTCGTTAAAGGAAGTCATATTTGGAAAAGGCACAAAGGCAACAAGTTGAAGAAAGAAAAGTCCTCCACGCCCTTTCACATGCCATTTACCATATATATATATATATATATAAATATATATATATATATATATATATATATTCAGGTTTTTTTAAAAAGGCATATACACATATATTCCAACGTACTACCGACACGTTATATATTTTACATACGTACGTTAACGTCACACCACTATACATAACTCATATTTATGAGTATATTCAGATCTTATATCATATGATGTAAGTCATGATGATGACAAATTTATTACGACACGTTAAAAGGTTTTAAACCGAAAATTGTCGTATCGGGCGAATACCGAAACTTCGCCAACGTGTCACGTACTTGCCAGAAATAGATGGCCAGCCCTACACTTCAAAAATGGCCACAAATTTCGTTGCTTACATGGTATGTGCAGCCATAAAATCATTTCATGTTGGCACACGCAAATCACCCTCAATTAAGGCCAAATTGTGGAAATTCCAAAATTCAATTTTGACACATGTTTTGGGCGCCACTTTAAGATCAGCCTATGAACTGAATATTAAAGTTTAATTTATGTATATTATGTGTAATATAATATGTATAACATGTGCAAAAAGTTGTAATTTAATTAGAGAAAAATTGGGTAATCGATAAACGTCGAAAATTCGGTTCTCTACGTACACGACACATGGAACATTTTTGGAATGGCATATAACATGTACCTAGACACTTTTTACATACTTCATCCATTCTAAAGTGTTCTAGAAAAATTAATTAATGGCTGATTGGAATATGCCATATAATTAAATGTGTACTATTTTACAAAGTTTACAAAAATAAAATTCAGCACATGTATATTCACACCACACGCCTAAACCAGCCATGTTGGAGCATATGTGGAGCTTTGTTGGCATCTTGATTGGCCAAGAATGAAGCATGCAATGTTAGTGACATAAAGAAAGAAACTACAAAAGGTAACATTTCAAACTTTGTCACATTTGTGACACATGCTGAAAATTCAGCATGTTTAGTCTATGCTGGCCGAAATCTTGTCACTTTGTGAGGCATATTTTGTTATCTTGAATAATGTGGATTAATTGGGAGATAGTATGGAAGTATTTTGAATATTTTATGGAATTAAAATGGTGATATCTTTGAATATCACATATGCTGAAAATTTCAGCATGTGTGGGAATGTATATGGCCGATTTCTAGGCCTTATTGGTGACTAATTTTTATTCCAAAAATGATAAGAATGTCTTGTACTAAATGGTGATTTAGTTCTTGGATTAAATCAAAGTAAGCTTGTCAATATTTTGAATGAAATGCAAATGTTACACATGCTGAAATTTCGGCATGTGCAAGAGGAGTAATGGCCGATTTTTGCATGGTATATTGGAGTTATTTGTCTTGGTAATTATGTGGGATGATTATGTGACTTGTGTAGCGCCCCGACCCGGACAGCGGAATCCGAATCGGTTCACCCGTCGTAGCTTACTGAGAAGACTACAAGACGTCTCATCTCTCGAATACACATCATCGATGACGTAAGAGAAATAAGCGCGGAAACATATCTCGTCAATCTAATCCATTTATGCAGAACGTCAAAAGACAATGTGAATACCAAAAGAACTGTGTATGGTCGCAGCCAACTAAAACCTCACATGAACCAAGAAACAGAAATAACAGAAACTATCTATTCAATTCTTTCCTCAAGGTCTAGGCATCCCATTCTGCCCACTCGCCGTCATCCTCAATGAAAATCATATCATAGCTGGGCTCATCTGCAATGACAAAGGCAGTACCCTTAGCGAAAACGCTAGCAAGTGACCCGCTCATAAGACATACGGGATCAACACATGGCAAGACATGAGTAATAGGTAATTCAAGGGAATTGTGGGGCACATGTCTTGTAAACTTCCAAATGTAGAAATGAGTCACGTAATAGCAAGTACAGCAAATTCGAAATGCAATTAACAAATCAATATCAATCAATTAACGTGAACATTCATTCCACAACGACTCTCGTGATGCGTGTCAAAATATGCACTACACTACACAATTACATATGCATGAACACTTTCTCTTTTCAAATCAATGTAATGCATGTCACAATGTCCGGTTCCTAACTCATTTCCTTGTAACGCACCCCGGCTTATATTTCCATCCCGGTTAACGTTACAAGCTCATATGCTCTGTGATGCACCTCGGCTTATATTTCCATCCCGATTAACATCACAGATCTCGTAAAACTCTACAATGCACCTCGGCTTAAATTTCCATCCCGATTAACATTGTAGAGGACTTTATACCCTATAACGCACCCCGGCTTATATTTCCATCCCGGTTAACGTTACAGTCTTTTGTGTCCTGCAGTTCACCCTGGCTTAAATTTCCATCCCGGTTAACATTGCATTTCACCTTCGCAAATCTGTGCCGAAGCACATCTCTTTTTCAAAACCTTATGCAATGCACGTGCCATGATGCAAGACTCCTTATTTCAATCACACTTTTCATTCACATACGCAATTCACATTCACATGCGCAAGTACAAGTAACACACAAGAGTTCACTAGCTTATTCGTCAACACTTAGACTTCAACTAGCTCATCAACGCTTAACCTTGATTCTAAAGTTCACAGCCCAACGAGAGCATCCCTATCTTTCCTTCATTGAGCTCTAAGACACCTTGTACGTTCATTTCCTACCCTCCTAAGTCACTCCCATTGAAACTCGGTTCGAGAACCCATTGAAGACACCAATATTGATTCACCATCCTAGATCATGTTCCCAAGACTTAGACTACCGTTAATCAGGTCTTAAGAAGCCTCTAAGGTCACCCAAGGACTTCCCGAACTTCCCTTTTTCTTCCTCTATTTTTCCACAAAACTGATGGACTTCATCCCCTACTTCGATCGATCGATGTCCAGCTGAGGACATCGATCCCTCCACTTCGATCGATCGATGTCCAACTGGGGACATCGATCTCTCAGACTCACCCAACATCGATCGATCAATGTCCTTCTGAGGACATCGATCTCTCAACCTGCAACTACATCGATCGATCGATGTCCGTCTGGGGACACCGATCTCTCAGACTTCCTGCACATCGATCGATCGATGTCCTTCTGGGGACATCGATCTCTGAGCAATCTGTACATCGATCGATCGATGTCCTTCTGGGGACATCGATCTCTGACATCGATCGATCGATGTATGCGGTTTCTCCAAAGTTTCTCTGCGTTTTCTACAACTGATGCAGAACCAAAAACACCAAAGGTCCAAACTTCATTCCAATCAATCTAAGCCTAATCCCGGCTACCATCCATGCTTCAACTATAGTTTCAAACGCTTTACGCATATCGTACCATGGTTCAAGCCTAGAACGCAATTTTACGACTTCCTCAATCCCAAAAATCTCATCTTTTTCCCAAACCCACACAACTATGCAATCACATCAAGAAGGGATTCAAGGGATAGGGATTTGCATGATTTCACATAGTCAACAACAACAACGAATGCTTTTCCATATACATTGGCCAAATCTCGAAGCGAAAGCACATAGCTCATAAACAAATAATCGAAGAACGAATCTACTGCATAGTGATCCAGTTTGATATCAAAATAGGCCGTTTTTCTTTCACAAATCGTAAGAACTTATAAGAAAGTTACTTGCCTGTGATTACTCGAGAACGGGTTGAAGATCAGATGAGAGTTGGATGGATTCCTGGGGGAGAGTTCTCTAGGGTTGCAGAGAAGCCTCAATCGCCAAGGGAAAGGAACGTCGTTTCTTTCTGCGAATGAGGGAAAACTGACGTTAGTCAGTTTTTTATATGGATGGGGAAAGATTTGGTGTTTCTAAATTATATCTATTCTCTATTTATCTTAAAGGATAAACTTAATTATTTAATCCTAAATTAAATATAAATAAATTCTAATATTAAATCTCCTCATTAATTTCTAATTAATCCCCACATTAATGTCTACTTAATTTCCGTTGACCGTCATTAATTCCCGTAAAATCTTTCTTTGCCTTTTATTTACCCTACGGAGGGTGCGGGGCATAACATCCCACCCCCCTTACAAAAAGTTTCGTCCTCGAAACTGGCGTACCTTATTGGAAGAGATGTGGATACAACTCTTCCATTTGTTCCTCAAGCTCCCACGTGGCTTCGCGCTCCGTATGATTACTCCACTGTACTTTGACATACGGAATGACGCGTCGGCGTAAGACTTGATCTTTCCTATCCACAATCTTTATAGGATGCTCTTCGTAAGTGACATCCTCTTTAACATCCAACGGTTGAGCTTCAAGGACATGGTTTGGATCCGATACGTATTTCCTTAGTTTAGATACATGGAATACGTTATGGACTTGGGATAAGCTCGGAGGTAAGGCTAGTCGGCATGCTCTTTCGCCAACATTACCAAGTATTTCGTAGGGCCCAATATATCTAGGGCTTAACTTGCCCTTCATCCCGAATCTAGCAACTCCCTTGGTTGGCGAAACTTGTAGGTAAACCTTATCGCCCTCCTCAAACTCCAACAGTCGTCTCTTGGTGTCAGCCCAACTTTTACTACGATCTTGAGCCACTTTGTGTTTCTCTCTTATCACTTTGACCTTCCCAATAGTTTGCTCAACCAACTCGGGTGCAGTGATTGTCCTTTCTCCAACTTCATCCCAAAAAACTGGGGATCTACACTTACGCCCGTATAACGCTTCAAATGGCACCATGCCAAGTGCACTGTGATAGCTGTTATTATAGGAGAACTCCATTAACTTCAACATGCTATCCCAGTTTCCTTTGAAATCCAAAGCGCATGCTCTCAACATGTCTTCCAAGGTTTGGATGGTCCTCTCGGATTGTCCATCGGTTTGCGGGTGGTATGCGGTACTCATCCTCAGTTCGGTACCCATCGCCTTTTGGAATGCCCTCCAGAACTTAGAGGTAAACTTGGGATCACGGTCCAACACAATGCTAACTGGAACTCCATGTAGACTTACAATGTTATCCACATATATATTGGAAAGTTTCTCATACGACGTACCATGTGGCATAGCTATAAAGTGAGCCGTCTTTGTCAATCGGTCTACAATTACCAAATCTCGTTAGCATTTCTGGTCTTGGGTAGTCCCATTATGAAATCCATCGTCACGTGTTCCCACTTCCACTCCGGAATCTCTAGCGGCATCATCAAGCCACCAGGTCGTTGATGTTCATCCTTGACTTGTTGGCATACCAAACACCTTTCAACATACTCCGCTATAGATCTCTTCATCCCTATCCACCAATAGTTTCTTTTGAGGTCCTTGTACATCTTAGTGCTCCCGGGGTGGATAGACATCCTTGAGTTATGCGCTTCTTGGAGCAAGTCCGTTCGAAGTTCGTCTTTAACTGGCACGCATAACCGATTCTGAAACCATAGACTTCCATCCCCTCGCAACTGGAAGTCCTTTACTGGTCCCGTGGATAATTTGTCGCGGATCTCTTTCAGTGCTGGGTCCTCATACTGCGCCTCTTTGATCCTGTCTACCAAGTCTGGGCTGATAGACAAAGCTGTAAGGACATTTGCCACTGAATCCACCAATTCAAGATCAAACTCCTCTATCTCTCTTTCTAACGGAGATTGTCTCGCGTGACTAGACTTTCTGCTCAATGCGTCCGCCACTTTGTTGGCCTTACCCGGATGGTAGTTGATGGTTAGGTCATAATCCTTAAGTAGTTCCAGCCATCTTCTCTGTCTCATGTTCAACTCCTTCTGCGAGAATAGATATTTCAAACTCTTGTGATCTGTGAACACGGCACATTTTTCTCCAGATCTTAAGAGCAAATACCACAGCTGCGAGTTCCAAGTCATGCGTCGGGTAGTTCTGCTCATATGGTTTCAATTTTCTTGACGCGTATGATATGACTCGTTCATTTTGCATCAAGACACAACCTATAAACAGAACGTTAGTTTAAGACTAGCATATGTATATGCACTGCATTAATTGTAATGAGGTACATACCTAGTCCTTTCTTGGACGCGTCACTGTAAATCACGAAACCGTCGGTGCCGGAGGGTTGTGCCAACACCGGGGCTGTGGTCAATCTCTTCTTGAGCACGGTAAAGCTCTGCTCGCATTCGGCAGTCCATTCGAACTTAGTCTTATTCTGTGTAAGTCGACTCAGCGGAACTGCTATGGTAGAGAATCCCTCGACAAACTTCCTATAGTAGCCTGCCAAGCCTAGAAAGCTTCTGACTTCGGTCACATTGGTAGGTCTTGGCCATTCAGTAATGGCTTCTATCTTCTTAGGATCCACAGAGATCCCATCTTCCGAAATTACGTGTCCGAGAAAGGCTACACTTCTTAACCAAAATTCACACTTGCTGAATTTGGCGTAGAGCTTTTGTTGCCTCAGAATTTGCAACACCACTCTTAAATGTTCAGCATGAGCTTGTTCATCGGGGGAATAGACCAAAATATCATCGATGAACACCGCCACGGATTGGTCCAACTGTTCTCGAAACACGGTGTTCATCAAGTCCATGAAGGCCGCTGGGGCATTAGTCAATCCAAAAGGCATCACTAAAAATTCATAATGCCCGTATCTAGTCCGAAAAGCGGTCTTAGGGACATCTCCCGCTTTCACAAGCAATTGATGGTACCCTTGACGAAGGTCAATCTTTGAAAACCATCGAACTCCTTTTAGTTGGTCAAATAAGTCTTCGATCCTTGGCAAAGGATATTTGTTCTTTATGGTGATCTTATTCAACTCGCGGTAATCTATACACAACCGCATGCTGCCATCTTTCTTCTTCACAAATAATACAGGAGCTCCCCAGGGTGATACACTGGGTCGGATTAATTTCTTGTCTAATAGTTCTTGAAGTTGTCCTTTAAGTTCCTTAAGTTCAGCTGGAGCCATTCTGTAGGGTGCCTTAGATATAGGTTCGGCTCCTGGTATCAAATTGATCTCAAACTCCACTTCTCTTGATGGTGGAACTCCCGGTAGATCATCCGGAAATACATCTTTGAACTTATTGATTACCGGTATTTGATCCTTAAAGGGAACCTCCTGCTTCGCATCCAATGCATATACCATAAATCCCTCAGCTCCTTTCTGTAAGGCTTTAAAGGCCTTAATCGCTGTCAAGTATATCTTCTTTGGGGCTTTTGTTAACTTGACGTTTCTCTGGACCATTATTTCATTCATATCAGGATCCCTAATGGTCACTTGTTTGAGTTTACAGTCAATATTGGCATGATTCTTGGTCAGCCAATCCATGCCCAATATTACATCAAAGTCCTTCATTGGAATTGGGACTAGTGTCACTGAAAATACTTTTCCGTCCCATTCCAACTCACAATCTTTGTACTGGTGGTGAGAAACCAGTACTTGCTCGCCTGCTGCCTGCACCCTAAATGGGTTCTCAAGCTATTCGGGTAAACAGTCGAGCCCTTTGGCAAAGCGCTTAGAGATGAAAGAATGGCTAGCTCCACTATCAAATAACACGTTGGCAGGTACTTTGTTAACTAAGATCACACCTAATCACAAGAGGGTAGCACATAAAGACTTCACATAAAACACATATTCATTAATCAACTTAAAGGACTAAAACTCAGCTTAAGCAACTATTATTAAACTTAAGTCGTACCTGTCACCACATTTGCATCCTCCTGGACTTCAGCGTCCGTCATCGCGTGGACTCTTGCATTGGGCCTGCCTCTTTGCTGTGGAGCCGGCCCTGGTCCTGCAGCTTGAGGCTTAGGGTTCCATTCAGGGCAGTCCCTGATCCTATGACCCGTCTTTCCACATTTGAAACATGCACCGCTAATTTTCCAACATTCGCCCATATGTCTTTTCTGGCAGTGTGGGCACTCTGCCGGTGCTTGACGATTCTGCTGGTTCTGTTGTGGTGCCCTTTGAGCTGGCCCCGCCTGCCCCTTTCTGGGGATCTTGACCCAACGTCCGGGCCTACTCCCACTTTGCTCAACCCTCGGCCTCTTGCTCGATTCTTCACGAGCCTCTCTGTTCTGTGATCGTCGCATGTCACTCTCCACTCGGTAACATGCGTCCAACATCTCCTCGAATGTTTTTAGACTTGACCCCGCGATTGCTGTCCGTATGCGGGGGTTCAGACCCTCTTCAAATTTCAGCATTTTCATCCGGTTGTTCTCCAATACCAAGGGTGTGAACTTGCCCAAGGCATGGAATCTATCCGCATAGTCTGAAACAGTCATCCTTCCTTGTTCAAATTTATCGTACTGCCTCATGTTCTCCAAAATGGCAGTCTCAGGCACATAATAATCTTTGTAGGCCTTCACAAACTGACTCCACTGAATGGGAGGAGTCATCTTGGGCAGAATGCCGTTCCACCATGCATTTGCTCTGCCCGTCAGAAAAGGCGTGGCCACATCTACCTTGTGTTCTTCAGGCACTTGCACAAGCCTGAAGCATTTCTCCACTTCGTCCAGCCAAAACCCAGCCACCTCTGGGTCAGTGGTCCCTTCGAAATTAGGGGCATGCAGCTTCCGCATCTCCCCAATGCAATACCTGATGCCGTGCTGAGGTGGTGGAGGCTGTGGTTGCGGTTGTTGCTGCTGTTGAGCAACCCCTTGTGCTATTACCGTGATAGCATCAATTAACGCTTGGGGTACTAGTACTGGAGGTGGTGATGGTGGGTCATTGTTCCCATTGCCACCATTTCCTTGGTTGTCACGTCTAGGAGGCATTTTCTGCAAGATCACGCTTATTAGTATCTAGCAGTTCCAAAATAAGTACTTGGGTCCATAATGTGGTACAAGGCGGAATTCATAAATTACAATAACTACAATTATTGATTACACTTAATCGCGCTCGTACACACACCCATCCCAATCAAACTTAAATCTAAGATTACACACTTAGACTTAAAGATCCACTTAAGGTGAAAATCATAACTTAAGACTCTACGTGTCATAACCTAGGTCTCCGAGGTAGATCTGAAGCCTAGACTCTGATACCACCTGTAGCGCCCCGACCCGGACAGCGGAATCCGAATCGGTTCACCCGTCGTAGCTTACTGAGAAGACTACAAGACGTCTCATCTCTCGAATACACATCATCAATGACGTAAGAGAAATAAACGCGGAAACATATCTCGTCAATCTAATCCATTTATGCAGAACGTCAAAAGACAATGTGAATACCAAAAGAACTGTGTATGGTCGCAGCCAACTAAAACCTCACATGAACCAAGAAACAGAAATAACAGAAACTATCTACTCAATTCTTTCCTCAATGTCTAGGCATCCCATTCTGCCCACTCGCCGTCATCCTCAATGAAAATCATATCATAGCTGGGCTCATCTGCAATGACAAAGGCAGTACCCTTAGCGAAAACGCTAGCAAGTAACCCGCTCATAAGACATACGGGATCAACACATGGCAAGACATGAGTAATAGGTAATTCAAGGGAATTGTGGGGCACATGTCTTGTAAACTTCCAAATGTAGAAATGAGTCACGTAATAGCAAGTACAGCAATTCGAAATGCAATTAACAAATCAATATCAATCAATTAACGTGAACATTCATTCCACAACGACTCTCGTGATGCGTGTCAAAATATGCACTACACTACACAATTACATATGCATGAACACTTTCTCTTTTCAAATCAATGTAATGCATGTCACAATGTCCGGTTCCTAACTCATTTCCTTGTAACGCACCGCGGCTTATATTTTCATCCCGGTTAACGTTACAAGCTCATATGCTCTGTGATGCACCTCGGCTTATATTTCCATCCCGATTAACATCACAGATCTCGTAAAACTCTACAATGCACCTCGGCTTAAATTTCCATCCCGATTAACATTGTAGAGGACTTTATACCCTGTAACGCACCCCGACTTATATTTCCATCCCGGTTAACGTTACAGTCTTTTGTGTCCTGCAATGCACCCCGGCTTAAATTTCCATCCCGGTTAACATTGCATTTCACCTTCGCAAATCTGTGCCGAAGCACATCTCTTTTTCAAAACCTTATGCAATGCGCGTGCCATGATGCAAGACTCCTTATTTCAATCACACTTTTCATTCACATACGCAATTCACATTCACATGCGCAAGTACAAGTAACACACAAGAGTTCACTAGCTTATTCGTCAACACTTAGACTTCAACTAGCTCATCAACGCTTAGCCTTGATTCTAAAGTTCACAGCCCAACGAGAGCATCCCTATCTTTCCTTCATTGAGCTCTAAGACACCTTGTACGTTCATTTCCTACCCTCCTAAGTCACTCCCGTTGAAACTCGGTTCGAGAACCCATTGAAGACACCAATATTGATTCACCATCCTAGATCATGTTCCCAAGACTTAGACTACCGTTAATCAGGTCTTAAGAAGCCTCTAAGGTCACCCAAGGACTTCCCGTACTTCCCTTTTTCTTCCTCTATTTTTCCACAAAACTGATGGACTTCATCCCCTACTTCGATCGATCGATGTCCAGCTGAGGACATCGATCCCTCCACTTCGATCGATCGATGTCCAACTGGGGACATCGATCTCTCAGACTCACCCAACATTGATCGATCGATGTCCTTCTGAGGACATCGATCTCTCAACCTGCACCTACATCGATCGATCGATGTCCATCTGGGGACATCGATCTCTCAGACTTCCTGCACATCGATCGATCGATGTCCTTCTGGGGACATCGATCTCTGAGCAATCTGTACATCGATCGATCGATGTCCTTCTGGGGACATCGATCTCTGACATTGATCGATCGATGTCTGCGGTTTCTCCAAAGTTTCACTGCGTTTTCTGCAACTGATGCAGAACCAAAAACACCAAAGGTCCAAACTTCATTCCCAATCAGTTTAAGCCTAATCCCGGCTACCATCCATGCTTCAACTATAGTTTCAAACGCTTACACGCATATCGTACCATGGTTCAAGCCTAGAACGCAATTTTACGACTTCCTCAATCCCAAAGATCTCATCTTTTTCCCAAACACACACAACTACGCAATCACATCAAGAAGGGATTCAAGGGATAGGGATTTGCATGATTTCACATAGTCAACAACAACAACGAATGCTTTTCCATATACATTGGCCAAATCTCAAAACGAAAGCACATAGCTCATAAACAAATAATCGAAGAACGAATCTACTGCATGGTGATCTAGTTTGATATCAAAATAGGCCGTTTTTCTTTCACAAATCGTAAGAACTTATAAGAAAGTTACTTGCCTGTGATTACTCGAGAACGGGTTGAAGATCAGATGAGAGTTGGATGGATTCCTGGGGGAGAGTTCTCTAGGGTTGCAGAGAAGCCTCAATCGCCAAGGGAAAGGAACGTCGTTTCTTTCTGCGAATGAGGGAAAACTGACGTTAGTCAGTTTTTTATATGGATGGGGGAAGATTTGGTGTTTCTAAATTATATCTATTCTCTATTTATCTTAAAGGATAAACTTAAATATTTAATCCTAAATTAAATATAAATAAATTCTAATATTAAATCTCTTCATTAATTTCTAATTAATCCCCACATTAATGTCTACTTAATTTCCGTTGACCGTCATTAATTCCCGTAAAATCTTTCTTTGCCTTTTTTTACCCTACGGAGGGTGCGGGGCATAACAACTTGTGGTAATAAGTTTATGGCTAATTGGCACATGCTTTTTGAGGTTTAATTTCAGATTTATCTAGTCATCAAGTGATGACAACATCCATCCAATCAATGAGTGCCAAGTAAACAAGAGCTTAATGATCATCCAATGAGGAGGTGCCAAGTAAGCTAGACAATGTCACAATGATGCAATACACTCTTCCAAGGACCTAGAAGATAATTTTAAAGAGGAAAAAGGCATCATAGTGGGCGGCCAATCTTGGATAAAAAGGAAAGAAGAGAGAAAAACAAAAACAAGAACAAGAGTTGCAAATTCAAGATCAAAAACGTTTTATACCTTCTTCCTTCTATCTTTCTTGCTTTCTTCTCTCTAAAAGCCTATTGTATTCATATTCATACATCTTGAATAGGCTTCTTACATACCACCCTATACTCTTTATCATTGTAAAAGATTGATCAAGGTGTGATCGATCTTGCACTTGCAAGGTGGTGGTGTCCGTGATCATTGTATTCATATACAAGGTTTGTAAAGGGTTGAAGTTGGTGTGTAACTCCATCAACCCTGTGGTAAGGTGTTATTTTGTGTTGTGTCATTAGTGCTAACCGAGAAAGGTGTCCTCGAAGACTGGAGTAGGTTGTTTATAACCGAACCCGTATAAAATTCCTGGTGTTATTTACTTTCAGCAGTTACTTTCAGTTTCAGCACTGTTTATCATTTTTAATCACGTTGGTAAAAATAGTAAACGAATTTCAAAAATCACGAAACTTTCCAGAGTCATAGACACACGTTTTAAGGTTCTTTTGGAGCAAGTTTCAACCCTTTTGGACAAGTATAAGTCATCCAAACACCCAAGGTTCTGAGACTAGTGCAGTCTGATTTTCAGGCTTGCAAAGGTTGAGGCTTTGATCGTATTTGACTAACTTTCCAAAAGAATTTTTCAAAACTGTTTCAACCCATTTAAATAAAACTAATAAGGGGTTAGTCATTAAATTTTCAGAGCATTTGGAGTTAAGGACAAATAGGAATAAATTTTTCAAGTCAGACTACCGGTTCTGGCAGATTTGCGCAATCTGACCCCTAACGATTTTTCAAGGGGTTAGAGGTTGAATTTTAATCTGAAACTTTTAGGAGATACTCAGAACATCTGAGGCTAAGTTCTATCCAAATTTTAGAATTTTTGAAGACCAACAACCTAGTTTTCAAAACATTTTGAAACTGGTCCTGAAAACAGAAACTGTTTTCAGAAGTTGGGTTTTTGGTTTAAAACAATTTTAAAAACCACATTTCCGCACCCACTATTCAACCCCCCTTCTAGTGGTGCCTTGAAGATCCTACAGGTGTATGACCCAAGGATCAAGCTTGGTTCTTGTTGTAAGTTGATTCATACCATAGTGAAATCCAAGAAAAGGTCTTCCTTGGGACTGGAGTAGGTCCAATTGACCGAACCAGGATAAATCTTCGGTGTTTTTGTCTTGTTTCTATCTTTCTGTTTTTTGGCCGTTTTTACTGCAGTTTTTACACAACTTCTCATATTTTGAAAAAAAATAGCTGAACACTTTCAAAATTCGTGATTTTTGGTGGAGTTATACTTCAGACTGTTAGCTTTCATTTGCAACAAGAATCACTTGATTTGAGTAAGGGAAAGTTAGTCTTTCAGTCTTTGCAAGATAACTGCTCCAATCTGGCTGCAATCTGTCCAGTTTTGAGAAAACTTGAATTTTTTATTAATCAAGAATTGTTTAAGGTCAGGGTCTTTTGGAATCATAAACTAGACATCCTAGGGAGTGTTTTGACATAAAGTTCAATCTTTTTGGTTAAGTATTCAAAGAGAAACACGTTTTTCAATTTCAGCAACATTCTATCTAATTCTGTCCAAATTAATCATCTGAATCTTTTTATTTGTTTGAAGGGCCAAACGATCTTATTTTTGTCTGATTTTTGGACAGAGTCTTGTTAACACATTGAAGTTAATTTCTGGAAATTTTCATAATTTTTGAAGTTGCGTATAGAAATTTTTTATTTTTTCAAATACAGGTTCTGAATCTGAGGTAGTCTCAGATTCTTTTTTTCAAAGGGGATTTTTATCAAGGGTAGTAGTGTAATTTCCGCTAACCACTATTCACCCCCCTCTAGTAGTGTTTATTCCAGGTGCACGGTCCAACAATTGGTATCGGAGCAAGGTCTACATCACTCAAAGAAGCAAGATTCAACATCATACGAACAAGAAACGGCTAAGAAGCAAGAACTCATAGTAGCCTGCTAATCCCAAATCAAGAAGGTTTGGAGCATTTGTATTCACTTTATTAAAGATTCAAGGTGCTCATCTAAAAAAATACATCATGTCATCAATCTCTCATAAAGGAGTGTACTCAAAGTCTACGAAAGATGTGACATCTACTCCCGATTTTGATTCTGATAACGAGATGACTTTCGATGAAATGCATGATGAATTCATGAAAATGCATGCTCATTGTAAGAGGTTGTCAAAAGAGAAGAAGAAACTAATTGAAGAAAATGACAAGTTGAAGACAACCAACTTGGAACTTTCTAATCAATTAGAGTCTTTCAAATAAGACTCATCAAATACTCTTGATTCATTAAAGACTAAAATTGAGTCATCTAGAAATAATGAACAAATCTTAAGAACCGAAAATAGTGTGTTGAAAACCAAGATGCATGATTATGAAAATGAAGTATCTACACTTAGATCATGTAAACTAGACTTAGAGAAAACCTTAGAACAATTTAAATCTGGTACAAACATGTTAGTTACACTTATATCATCGCAAAAATATGGAAATGATAAAACCGGGTTAGGATATAAAGAAGAAAATGCCGAAGTAGATAAAAAGACTATGTTGGTCTTATCTAGAACAAAAATGTCATATAATACAACAAAATCAACTTTGCCTGCTGTATCTTCTTCTACTCCTTCTCCTGTTTATTCTAAGGCAAAAATACAACACGCACCCACAAATGTACACACGTATAAACGTACTAGGCAAAACTTTGCATCGAGACAACCTAGAAATTATCCCTACATGTATACAAATGCAACTAGACATAATAAAATGCATCCAACTTATTATGAACCTAAGTATAGGCAACACTCAAATAAGTCTTATAGAAATGCATTGAACACACTTACATAGTGCCATTCAAGAAACAAAATCACAAGCCTTATACACACTATCAAATTCGGCCATCCCATAATAGTTATCAACCAAGGCACAATATGTATAACAATGCATCTTCACTTAAGTGGAATGATCATGAATATGCTAATCCTTTTTATTTTTTTAATTATAACAATGCTAAAAATGTGCCTAGAAGGTATGTTCAAGTTTGGATACCTAAGGGATATCTATACAAGGATGGTGCCCCTAACATTTAAGGACCCAAATAAAGGGTACCTAAAACTGTCTTCAATGTAGGAAAAACGCAAAGAATGCAAGAAGGAGGCAAAGTCTAAGAATCTAAAAACTAAATGGTTTTTAGATAGTGGATGTTCACAGCATATGACGGACAACCCCAAACTATTCATCGAATTAGAACATATCAAGAATGGAGGAAAGGTAACATTCGGTGACAACAACAAAGGGAAAGTTGTTGGAAAAGGAACAATTGGGGATCCTAACACATTTCAAATACGAAACGTGTTGTTAGTAAGTAATCTCTCTTATAATTTATTAAGTATTTCTCAACTTATAGATTACGGATATAATGTTTCTTTTCTTCCCGATTCTTGTGATATAATAAATGAAAAATGAGAAATTGTTTTAAAAAGAAATAGGGATGGTAACATTTATACTCTTACCTTAGATAACATGTTAGATGCTAAGGTTAAGTGTTTAATATCACATGACTTAGATGTGAATTTATGGCATAGAAGATTAGGCTATATAGGAATTTCAACAATTAAGAAATTATCTAAGAAGAATTTAATTAGAGGTATGCCTAAGTTAGACTTAGATAATTTTCAAATGTGTGAAACATGTATAAAAGGAAAACATATTAAAGAAACATTAAAACCGAAACATGAAGTGAGTACTAGTCATGTACTAGAATTGCTTCACTTAGATTTATATGGTCCAAGTGGGACAAGAAGTGATGAGGATCAAGGGTCCCATCAAGAGGTCAAGGGACCTATGACAAGAAGGAGGGCAAGAGAACTTTGTCATCAAGTTGGAACCTTCTTGTTTAAGTATGTTCAAGATGAACCTAAGGTTCCATGGGTTCATTTCATTGAACCCACCCTTTGAGTATGTGCGTGTGTGCGTCCTTAGCTTTGAATTTTATCTTGTTCCTTGTGATCTTTGTTTTATGTGTTTTCTTTGTAGGTAACTTAGGTACATGGAAGATCCAAATAAAATGGAGGCCCAAAAAGAGCATTATAGGCGTGTGTTACAAAAGAAGGAGACAAAAGGAATGTTGTCTTGAAAGGAATGTTTGTCTCCACAAAGACAAATTCAAATGTGTCCAAGATGGAATTCCCTTTTCAAAATTGAACTCAAAATCATATCCAAACAACAACAAGAGGCCGGCCACTCAAAGGTGAGAAGATGGATGATCAAATTGAATTTAAGTTCAAAGTTAAACTTGAATTTGAATTCAACCATGATTTGAATTCAAGTTTCAACCAAATTTGAGGCTTACATTTCAAGAAGAACTCAGCCATTATCTCAGCCAATTTACACACCATCATGGAGGAAAAAGAAGGATAAAATACCAGTTCAAATTGAATCCAAGTTTGAATTCAAATTCAAATCAATTTTGAATTCAAACTTCAACCATCTTTTGAATTCAACTCCAGCCATATTATCATCATCAAATCATATTTCAAGACACCTCTTGGACATCTTGAACATGGCTGGAAGGAGGAGGGAGGATATTCAACAACCAAAATTCAAAGTGCACTCGAATTCAAACTTAACTTGAATTCAAACTTCACCAAACTTTTGAATTCAAGTTCAAGCACCTCCTACTCATCAAATCAGCTCCTCCAAGACATCATTGGGACCTCATACATGGCTGGATTCATTGAGGATAATATCTTGAAAGATTTTCAGATTTTAGCTAGAATTGTTTTAGTTTTGAATTCAAACAATTTTCAATTTTCAAATATTATTAGCTAGCTTATTTTGAAATAGTTTCTAGTCATCTTAAGGCTGATAGGATGAGATTTTCAGCCTATAAATAGGACCTTTGGGGCGCATGAAAGAACAACTTTGAATGAATACCAATTCTTGATATTTCTTTCACTTTGTGTGAGACTTTGTTTTCTTGGTTTTGCATTAAAAACCTAAGTTAAGATCCTTCAAAGTTGAGCATTTTGAAGGTGTTTCCATTGCTAAAAGGTGCCGTCCAGGAGGGCCATATTGGTTTGCCTGATCAACGACAATCTTGAAGTGTTGGTCTTGCTCATTTGATCCACACGCTTTTATCACTAAGGAAGCAAGGGGAAGTCTTCTTCCTTGTGCCTAACCCTTTGTGAAGGATGTTTGGAAGGTGGAATTGTTGGAGCTCACGTCTTGCACGCATCAAATTGGTATCAGAGACAGGTTACTCTATTCCACCGTCTATCATTTCCTTTTCGTTTGAGTCTAGTCATTTCAAGTTCAGTTGTGTCCTTCTTATGCCCCTAAAGTCTACACGTCATTTGCATTTCATATAAAAAAACGTCCAAACCATTGCTTTGAGTGTTTGCATTTTGCTGTATTTTGCTTTTCATCATTCAAGTGTCATCTCTTTTATTTCCTTTTGGCATCAAACATCTGAATTTTATCATTCAACTTGAACAATTAGGGTTTGAGCATTTAGAGTACATTCAGCTCTCTTTTTATTACAACCATCATCCTATAAAGCTACCTCGGTGTCAAATCATCTTGTTGCTACCGAAGCTTTTAGTTGGTGATGATTGTATGCATCTTGTGATTCGCATTGTGATTGATTTCATGCTTTAAATCAAGTTAGTCCTACGTGTGTTTGTCTTCACAAACCATTTTCAACACCAACAAAACCCTAATTTTATCCTCAAATCACACGGCCCAAACAAAACCACCCAAACCCGACCCTAAAACTCATCAACCAGATCCCAAACTACCTCATTTACACTCTTAACAAAAAGCCTCGAACCAATTCTGCCAAACAAAATCAGAACCAAAAGTTCCCAACTCATTCAAAAAACCCTGACCCTAGAATTTGAATTTTGTTCAATTTTGTCCTACAACCATCCACTATCCAAATTGGCCACAAAAATCCTCAATTACCAACCCAAACAGCCCATATACACCACCCATTCAGTTCCCAAAACGCAAATCCCGCCCATACCCAAACACGCCCTAAAACCCCAAATTGGAACCCTAACCCTAATCCTAATTCTTGCCAACCCCAATTTCCTTCACTTTCCAAGGTTATTTTGTTTCAAGTCAAGGTTACAAACTGCAATTTAAAGTCATTGCACTATTCTGCCCAAAAACAAAAGTTCTACGTACAAAACGTATGAAATTCCAATTCTGCCCCTAGTCAACAAAAAAAAGAAGAATCTGAACCTTGCTCACATTGAAATAGCAAGGAAGGGAAGAAAAACAGAAAAACAAGAGAAAAGAAAAAGGGCAAAACGTTTGTGCATTACCTGAAAATTTTTTTTGTGCAATTTGAAAACCTTGGATACCATATTTTGTTTTTGCTACATACAACCATCCTACCACATCTTATTCTACTTATCCTGCTCTTCTTGAACCAATCACACACTTGATTGCTTGATTATTGCATAACTTGAACCATTTTGTGGATAGTAAGTGCATAGAATTAAAATTAACTAAAGATTGCCCACGAAAACCCTTAGTTCATCTTTGGTTCAGCCTTCTACATCAATTTTGGTTGCTTACTTCTTTGAATCTTAGTAGAAAAGTTCAAGTTTGTGTCCATTTCACTTGATTCTATTTTGATACTATTTGGTGCAACTTGAAAGCAAAAGGGAGAAACAAGTGGAGATCGTCGTTATTTGGAGAAGCATTGGCAACACACTTTCTTAATTGATCACTTTGAGCCTTCTTAACTTCAGGTTATCCAAGAAGCAAAGTGGTAAGAGAGTGGAAAGAAGAGAAAGAGGAGTGTTCATAGCTTGTTTTTACTAATCACTTAACGTTTGTTTGTCTTTGTGTTACTTTGCTTCTTTCCTTTTTCTTTTTGTTTTCGTTCCTTAGGTAAAATGGAGAGCAGCACTCATTCTGCTTCTAGCAAATCAAAGGAAGCCGAGACTTTGGACAACACGCAACAACAAATGCTGGAGATTCTCAAGAAACTAATGCACGACAATGAGCTAATCAAACATCGATTGGAGGATATTGAACGGAGCTACAAAACGAGTGATGGCGAAGGTACAAGCAGGGCTGTTCCCCTACCACAACCTAGGCGTCACCCCCCAGAAGAAGTTGAGGATGACAACCTTAGACCACCACACATCAAGGCAAGAAGGTTTGTTCGTCCAACACAACCTATAAGGTACGCTCCAAGAAGGTACAATGATGATTATATCCCATTTGAGCATGATGATTATGACTTTGATGACCACCCTCCCCGTGGTTACCAAAGACGCCAAAATCCTTTTTTCCTGCAAGATGAGGATTTTCTCAAAACCAAAATAAATATTCCCACGTTTTATAATAAAAGTAATGCGGAAGAGTATTTGGAATGGGAAACAAAAGTGGATCTAATCTTTTCTTGTACCAACTACAGTGAATTACAAAAAGTGAGGTACGCTTCTGTTGAGTTTTCTGGTTATGCACTAAATTGGTGGACAAATTTGTGTCGAAATAGAACTAAGACAAGACAACCACCAATTGCCACTTGGGAAGAAATGAAGTTTGAAATGAGACAATGTTTTATTCCAAAAAATTATGAGAGTTCTACTTTCACAAGTTTGCAAAACTTACGACAAGGTTCCAAAAGTGTAGATGAGTATTACAGAAAGTTAGAAATTTTGTTGGAAAGGTCTAACTTGCAGGAACCCGAAGAAGCCACCAAGGCTCGTTTCTTACATGGTTTAAACAGGAAGATTGCGCCAAGGGTTGGCCTTCAACCTTATCTCGACCTCACAACCATGGTCCATATGGCTGAAAAGATTGAACACCAATTAAAGGTACGTAGTTCCCCCAATTTCAATTCCACTTATCGTACTAATCAGTCTTCATCAAAGTTTTCCAGCAAGCCTTCGGGAACGGGAAGTTCACGGCCTACAGGAGGCCAAACACGTGACCAAGGTGCGTCACAAAGGATGGACAATCGTGTGTAGTCCACACAAAGGCGAGATGACCGCGGCCAACAAAAGGCTCCTACCGGAAATCCTTCTGATATCTCAAACAGGTTTAGGGACATTAAATGATATAAATGTCAAAGACGTGGTCACATAGGAAAAGAGTGTCCTAATGCAAAACGAATCATGTTAATTGAGGAATCAAACGAATATGTGTCTGAGTCCGAGCATGAAAACGAATCTGAGCATGATAATGAAATTGAACTTAAAGAAGATCTAGGCGCATTAGATGATTTTGACACTAAGGAGTTTATTGTTGTGCGTAGAGCTTTAAATGCATATCCGAAATTAGATGATCACGAACAACATAGAGAAAACATTTTCCATATTCGTTGCATGATAAATGGTAAAGTGTGCACCATGATCATTGATTCCGGTTCTTGTGCGAATGTGGCTAGCATCGAATTGGTAAGAAAACTGTATTTGCCTATGACTAATCATCCACATCCTTACAAAATTGCATGGTTAAATGATTGCGGTGAAGTTAGCGTAAGTAAACAAGTTTTGATTTCTCTTAGCATTGGTAGTTACAAAGATGATGTTTTATGTGATGTTTTGCTAATGCATGCTAGTCATATCTTACTTGGTAGGCCATGGCAATTTGATCGACATGTGACATATGATGGATATTTGAATCGTTATTCTTTCAAGTTGAATGGCAAACTTTACAAATTGCATGCACTTCCACCACACAAAGTCCACGAGGATCACCAACGCATGTTTAAGTCTAGGGCCGATCTTAAGGAAAAAGAAGCTGAGAGAAAATTCGTGGAATGCATGAAAAGTGAAAACAAAAAACAAGAGAGCAAGGGAAAAGAGGTAGTACCCATAGGAGTCACCGAGTCCAAAAAGAAGTGTGGGTATTTTGCAAAGAAAAGAGAGGTCAGACGAGCCCTTTATAGCCACCAAACCGTCCAACTTCTCATACCTAAGGCGTGTCACCTTGCCCTAGAAGAACTCTCACCAAACTTGCCTATCTCAGTTGCGTCCCTTATCCAAGAATACGAAGTTCTATTTCCCACCGAACCACCATCCACTTTTACCACCTATTAGAGGAATAGAACACCAAATCGATTTTGTCCCAGGAACCGTATTACCAAATCGCCCAGCCTATCGAGCCAATCCCAAAGAAACCAAGGAAATCCAAAGGCAGGTAGAGGAGCTCCTAGCGAGTGGACAAGTCCGAGAGAGCCTAAGCCCATCAACCGTCCCTGTCATTTTAGTACCCAAAAAGGATGGAACTTGGAGAATGTGTACTGATTGTCGTGCCATAAACAAATTGCCGTCAAGTATAGTTACCCCATACCTAGGCTGGATGATATGTTGGATATGTTGCACGTGTTGAGAAATATGTTTGGATGATTTTTTAAGTAATGATTTTAAGTGGTGAATACTTAAAAATGTCACACATGGTGTATATGTGATTAAAAGTTGAAAAAGTTGAAAAAGTTGACATCGATCTCTCAGGTTGTTGCACATCGATCGATCTATGTACATAGATCTCTCACATCGATCGATCTATGCAAGGCAGAAAAGTTTAAGACCTTTCTGTGAGACATCGATCTCTAAACCTGAGACACATCGATCGATCGATGTATATCGAACCCTCACCTCGATCGATCAATGTAGGTCAGAGGCAAACTCTGAAACTTTCTGCGAGACATCGATCTCTGAAGCTGAGGCACTTCGATCGATCGATGCCTAGGGTTTTTAGAAATAATTTTCTAAAATGTGTTAAAATGATTGTTTTCATTTGTACATGATTTATACATGTTAATTATGTGCTTATTATGTGTTTTTGATGATTATAAATGTCTTGTGACTAACGTGCCTTGGAAGTTTCTACAACTTACCAAAAAAGACAAAATTGGTATTTTGAGTTTTGTAGGAACGTGATATGGTGGAAATATTTCAAGAGCACATTCTTATACTATTTATCATGACTAAGTTGGTATCATGATTATTTCTGACCATCGGGGTCATTTCTGGAGTTTTCTCACACCAGGGGTATTTTGGTCATTTCACCCCCGAGGGTATTTTTGGTATTTTCACTCAAGGAATCTCTTGAGCATATTATTATCTTCATTCTGGAGCTGTCTTATTGTTATTTTGAAGATAATATGGTGATCT
The DNA here is from genome assembly GCA_036186865.1 of Eustoma russellianum. Taxonomy (NCBI): domain Eukaryota; kingdom Viridiplantae; phylum Streptophyta; class Magnoliopsida; order Gentianales; family Gentianaceae; genus Eustoma; species Eustoma russellianum. Next base: position 24,875,317 of record AP025043.1, on the reverse strand, counting down.
TATATCTTATTTTCTCAACCGATGGTATTATTGACTATAGCTGGATATGTGACGATTTGAGATGTCACATTCTATTTTTTCTTGAAGACTCTCTTATATATGTTATCTGAGAACATTTATCATCATTTTTCAGAGATGTTAAAGGTGTCAAAGGTGTGAAAATGATCTCAACATATAAGAAGAAATATTGGGGAATTTCGGTGTTACACGTTGACATAATCTTGTCAAGTGTTATCTATTTATTTCTTCTTCAAAAATCTGAGTTGCTACACTTATATATATGTGGAAAAACGTGATTGATAAGGTGGATATGATGTGGAGTTCATTTTATGAGTTGGAGACAAGTGGACCAACTAAAAAGGAGCTAGTTGGCAAAATTGCCAACTTGGAATTTACTAAAAATAGCCAACGGATATATTAGTTTTCTTGGGTATTTTCAGCAGATTTTTGAAGTCAAATGAAGACTTCACATGTCCTATTATTGTGCTTGAAGTTGGGGATAATTTAGTGGTATTATCCTTTCTTATTTTATTAAAGAAAAATCAAAAATATTTTTGGAAAATATTCAAAGTAGCCAACGGCTACTTCATATTTTTGGAGCTGAATTTTTGATTTGAAATGGTCTTCTCCCACATGCCTATTCTCAAGCTAGAAGTTGAGGTATTCTTGAGGATTATCTTCTCTTTTTATCTACATTTTGCAAAGGATAAATGAGACTTGCCAAGGTGTAAAAAATTCGGCCAACATGACATTGCCAAGGTGGACCAATCATTGTGTTTTATTTTGCCAAGTGTACAAGGCCAACCAATGATGAGAAAACATTTGGAGTTGATGATGAAGATGATGACACATTGGCATTCTTATCTTCAAGGCTCATCTCACACTATAAATAGAGGCAATGGTGAAAAAGATGAAACACACTTGAAGCTTACAAGCATTCTATAGTTTTCATATTCATCTTCTTGTTCTTGTTGTTGTATTTTGTTGTAGCAAAGGTGTTCTTGATATTTTTGTTGTGTTACAAGCCTCTTGAGATTCATTTGTAAGATTGATTAGCCATCTTTATAAGGCTACATTAATAGGTGTTAGAGGAGTTGCAACTAAGTGTTGCTTAGAAGGTGATTATCCAAGTCTTGAGTAGGGTTGGTGTATAACCCAAGGATCAAGCTTGGCTCTTGTTGTAAGGTGTTCATTTCATAGTGAAATCCAAGGAAAGGTGTTCCTTGGGACTGGAGTAGGTCACATTGACCGAACCAGGATAAATCCTCGGTGTTCTTCTCTTGTTTCTTTATTTCTGTTTTCTGCCTGTTTTTGACTGCAGTTTTCACCCAAATTCACACAATTTGAAAAAATAGCTAAACATTTTCAAAATTCGTGATTTTTAATGGAGTTATACTTCAGACTGTTAGCTTTCATTTGCAACAAGAATCACTTGGTTTGAGCAAGGGAAAGTTAGTCTTTCAGTCTTTGCAAGATAACTGCTCCAATCTTGCTGCAATCTGACCAGTTTTGAGAAAACTTAAATTCTGTATTTTTCAAGAATTGTTTGAGGTCAGGGCCTTTTAAAAACTTCATCTATACATCCTAAGGAGTGTTTTGATATAAAGATCAACCTTTTTGGTTGAGTATTCAAAGAGAAACACGTTTTGCAAAATCAGTAACATTCTGTCCAATTCTGTCCAGATTGACCATCTGAATCTTTTTATTTGTTGGAAGGGTCAAACGATCTTATTTTTGTCTGATTTTTGGACAGAGTCTTTTTAACTCATTGAAGTTTAATTCTGAAAAGTTTCATAATTTTTGGAGTTGTGTACAATTATTTGTGAATTTTTAAAAACGGGTCCTGAATCTGAGGTGGTCTCAGATTCTGTTTTCAAAGGGATTTTTAACAAAGGGTTGTAGTGTAACTTCCGCTAACCACTATTCATCCCCCCCTCTAGTGGTGTTTATTGCAGGTGCGCGGTCCAACAGCACGGATCTGAATTCTTCACCAAAATCGACCTTAAGCAGGGGTACTTCCAGGTACGCATTAGAGAAGGGGACAAATGGAAGGCTGCATTCAAAACCAAGTTTGGGCTCTATGAGTGGTTAGTGATGCTCTTCGGGCTCACCAACGCCCCTAGCACCTTTATGAGGCTAATGAATGAAGTCTTACGAGCGTTCATAGGATGATTTGTTGTTGTTTATTTTGATGATATCCTAATATATTCCCAAACCATAGAAGATCATCTTGACCACATTATGGCCGTTTTTGAGAAGCTTAAGCAAGAACAACTTTATGCCAACTTTAAGAAGTGCTCTTTTTGTTTGGAACGAGTAGTCTTCCTAGGCTTTGTCATTTTGGCTGAGGGAGTAGAAATTGTACAGAAAAAGGGGTTTGAGTGATTTTCAAATACATGATTTAAATGTGCACAAAAAACGAGCATAAGATAAAACGTGCATAAGATATACATGTATGCATGATACATTGCTATTACTTGCCTTATTTAGCTTATATATAATGTTGCCGGACTAACGAGGCATGAAGCATTAAAGCTTACATCATATGGCAAACATTTGTTGTGTTTATACTATTTTCAGGTGCCACTATTAATGAACTAAACTAGTTCATTAAGTGAAGTGCTTAGTTTATTAAACTAAGTAGTTCATTAAAGGAAGCCACATTTGGAAAAGGCACAAAGGCAACAAAGCTAAGGAAGGAAAGTTTTCTCCTCCTCCCCTCCTTAATGTGTACACGCCACATATACATATATTACATATATTTTCAGATTTTTTAAGAAAAGGCACATACACATGTATTCCAACGTACTACCGACACGTTATATATTTTACGTACGTACGTTAACGTCACACCACTGTACTTAACTCATATTTATGAGTATATTCAGGTCTTATATCATATGATATAAGATATGGTGATGACAAATCAAATACGACACGATAAAAGGTTCTAAACCGAAATTTGTCGTATCGAGCGAATACCGAAACTTCGCCAACGTGTCACGTACTTGCCATAAATAAATGGTCAGCCCATATACATCAAAATTTGATGTAAATGTCGTCCACATCACTAAAAAATCAGCCAAAATACTTTCTATGTTGGCACACACAAATTACTCCACATTAAGGCCAAAATGTGAAGATTCCAAGTTTAATTTTGTCACATGCTAATGGTACCACTTTAAACCAGCCAAGTGCTGAGATTTAAAGTATATATTATATATATTATGTATAACATAATATATATAACATGTGCAAAAGTTGGAATTTGAATTAGAGAAAAATCGGGTAATCGATAAATATCGAAAATTCGGTTTTCTACGCACACAACACATGGAACGTTTTTGGTACATCATGTGACACGTATCTAGACACTTTTTACATATGATATACATCTTAAAGTGTTCTAGAAAATTAAATTAAGGGCTGATTGGAATATTACATGTGTGTATTATTAAATGTGCACTATTTTACAAAGTTAGCAAAAATAAATTTCAGCACATGCACATACACATTCCAACGCCACCTACAGCTGATTTGGAGCATATGTGGAGCTTTTTTGGCATCTTTATTGGTCAAGGATCAATCATACAATGTTGGTGAATTGAAGAGAGAAGCTACAAATGGTAAGAATTCAAAATATATCTCTCTTATGTCACATGCTGAAAATTTCAGCATACTACACACAAGCTGGCCGAAATTTTGCTCATCAATGTGACATATTTTGTCATCTTTTATTGTGTGATTGATTAGAAGAAGAAATGGAAAGGTTTTGAATATTATTTAAATAAATAAATGGTGATATTTTGTATATCACACATGCTGAAAACTTTTCAGCATGTGTATAACCTTGTGGCCGAATTTGAGAGCCAAAATGTGTCCAAGTTCATTTCTTATTTGGTAGCAATACTTACCATAAATTGTTGATTCATTTTTATAATGAAAAATCAAAGAATATTTGGCATTATTTTGAAAGAAAAGGAATGGTGCACATGCTGAAAATTCAGCATGGCAATGAGACTAGTTGGCCGATTTTTTCATTAAGATTGGAAGGATTTTTATCTTGCAATTTATGTGACATATCTTATGAGTTATGGAAGTTATTTTGTGATGATTTTTGGCACATGCTTAAGTGTATTCTCAGATTTTTTTTTTCCAAGTCATCATGATGACAACGTTAAACCAATAAGGAGGTGCCAAGTAAGCGAAGACTAAATGATCATCCAATAAGAAGATGCCAAGTAAGCAAGACCTTGTCACAATGATGTCTTACACTCTCTCAAGGACTTAAAAGATAATTTTCAAGAGGGGGAGGCACTACACAAGGGACGGCCTGCACAAGTTAAAAGGAAAGAGAAGAGAGCAAACAAAACAAGAACAAGCATTGCAATTCAAAGAGATCAAAAAGCCTAGCTCTTCTTCTACTACATCTTTTTTCTTTCTCTCTTCTTGTAAAAGCCTATTGTTTTCATATCTTTCAATCTTGAATAGGCTTGAGATAAACCACCATTCATATATCTTTGTAAAAGATTGATCAAGGTGTGATCAATCTTCATTCTTGCGAGGTGGTGGTGTTCGTGTGAATTGTACTCGTCATACAAGGTTTGTAAAGAGTTGGAGTTAAGGTGTAACTCTATCAACCCTGTGGTAAGGTGTACTGCGTGTGTGTGATTAGTGTGAACCAAGGAAGGTGTTCTTTGAAGACTGGAGTAGGTTGTTTATAATCGAACCAGTATAAAATTCTTGGTGCCATTTACTTTCTGCATTTACTTTTCAGTTACTGCACTGTTTACCCTTCTTGTTCGCATCCGTAAAAATAGTTAACGGATTTCAAAAAACACGACAATTTCCAGAAATATACTCACACTTTCTAGGGTTAATTTGACACAAGTTTCAACCCTTTTGGATAAGTATAAGTCAAATCAAACATCAAAAGTTCTGAGACTAGTGCAGTCTGATTTTCAGACTTGCAAAGGTTGAGACTTTGATTGTAGTTGACCTACTTTCCACAAGAATTTTGCAAAACTGTTTCAAACCACTTAAATATAGTATATAAGGAGTTAGTGGTCAAATTTTCAGAGCATTTGGACGTTCACACAAATAGGAATAAATTTTTCAAAACCGACTACCATTTCTGGCAGATTCGCACAATCTGATTACCAACGGTTTTTGAAGGGGTTAAAGGTTGAATTTTAATTTGAAATTTTTAGGGGACCCTCATAACATCTGAGACTAAGTTCTCTCAAAATTGCAAAATTTTTGGAGACCTCTAACCTGGTTTTAAAAAGGTTGTAAAACAGGTCCTGAAAACAGAATCTGTTTTCAGAAGTTGAATTGTTCAAGTTTAAAGAAATTTTAAAAACCACACTTTCCGCACCACCTATTCAACCCCCCCCCCCCTTCTAGTGGTGCCTTGCAGATCCTACAGAAATGGATGAGGAAAAGGTTAGGTCAATTGTGGAGTGGCCTATACCTAAGAATGTAGGGGAAATTCGCAGTTTTCATGGACTTGCAAGTTTTTATAGACGATTTGTCAAAGATTTTTCTTCCATAGCTGCACCCTTAAATGAAATTATGAAAAAAGATGTGCCTTTTAGGTGGGAAGAGCCACAACAACAGGCATTTGATGAGCTTAAACGTAGGCTAACCACTACACCCATACTTAGGTTACCAAATTTTGACGAGACTTTTGAGATCGAGTATGATGCAAGTGGAGTGGGTATAGGCGTAGTTTTGACCCAAGGTAAAAAACCCATAGCCTACTTTAGTGAGAAGTTGAAAGGCGCTGCATTGAATTACTCTACCTATGATAAGGAACTTTATGCCCTCGTGAGATCCCTACAAATTTGGCAACACTATCTTCAACCTAAAGAGTTTGTGATCCACACTGACCACGAAAGCCTTAGGTATCTTAAAGGGCAAGGAAAGTTGAACAAGAGACATGCCAAATGGGTAGAGTACATAGAACAATTCCCTTACGTGATTAAGTACAAACAAGGAAAGGACAATATAGTTGCTGATGCCCTCTCTAGGAGATACACATTAGTGACTACATTATCCTCACGCTTTAGGATTCGAATCACTTAAGGAATGGTACCCCAATGACCATGACTTTGGCACCATTTTCGAGGCATGTAAAGAGGCACCATTTGTAAATTCTACATACATGAGGGTTATCTTTTCAAAGAACATAAGTTGTGTGTTCCCCAATCATCCCTACGAGAAGCATTGACTAGAGAAGCCCAAGGGAAAGGTTTAATGGGTCATTTCAGAGTGTTCAAAACCCTTGAGACTCTTAAGGAACATTTCTATTGGCCTCACATGCGCGTAGACGTCGAAAGGTTATGTGGTAGTTGCATCACTTGCAAGCAAGCCAAATCCAAGTCCCAACCACATGGCCTTTACACGCCTTTACCCGTCCCTGATTCCCCTTAGATTGACATTTCCATGGACTTTGTTTTAAGACTTCCTAGGTCTCGGGGAGGGCGCGATAGCATTTATGTTGTGGTTGATCGATTTTCAAAGATGGCACATTTCATTGGATGTAGGAAAGTTGATGACGCCACACATGTTGTTGATTTGTTCTTCAAAGAAATCGTGAGATTGCATGGCATGCCACGTACAATTGTAAGTGATAGAAATACAAAATTTTTGAGTCATTTTTGGCGTGTTTTGTGGGCTAAACTTGGTACACAATTTTTGTTTTCAACCACTGCACACCCACAAACTGATAGACAAACTGAAGTCGTTAATCGTACTCTTTCTCAACTTTTGCGTGCCATTTTGCAAAAACATATTAAACATTAGGAAGATTATTTACCATATATCGAATTTGCATACAATAGGAGTGTCCATCATGGTACCTTGCATAGTCCATTTGAAATCGTGTATGGTTTTAACCCCTTGTCACCCCTTGATTTGATCCTTATTCCCGTGCATGAACGTTCAAGTCTTGATGGAAAACAAAAAGCGGAAAAGATAAAGAAACTGCATGAACACATTAAAACTCAACTTGAAAAGAAAAACAAAGCTTATAAAAGACGAGCTAACAAACATCAAAAACGAGTTGTGTTTAAACATGGTGATATAGTGTGGTTACATTTGCGCAAAGAAAGATTTCCCAATGCGCGAAAGTCAAAACTGTTACCTAGAGGAGATGGACCTTTCAATGTTTTGAAATGCATAGGTGACAATGCCTACATCCTTGATCTTCCTGAAAGGTATGATTCTATTTCGTCTACTTTTAATGTTGCTGACTTCACCCCTTCCACTGATGACCTTTTTCATTCGAGGACGAATCCTTTTGAGGAGGGGGGATTGATGAGGATCAAGAGTCCCATCAAGAGGTCAAGGGACCTATGACAAGAAGGAGGGCAAGAGAACTTTGCCATCAAGTTGGAACCTTCCTGTTTAAGCATGTTCAAGATGAACCTAACGTTCCATGGGTTCATTTCATTGAACCCACCCTTTGAGTATATGCGTGTGCGCGTCCTTAGTTTTGAATTTTATCTTGTTCCTTGTGATCTTTGTTTTATGTGTTTTCTTTGTAGGTAACTTAGATATATGGAAGATCCAAATAAAATGGAGGCCCAAAAAGAGCATTATAGGCATGTGTTACAAAAGAAGGAGACAAAAATAACGTTGTCTTGAAAGAAATGTTTGTCTCCACAAAGACAAATTCAAATGTGTCCAAGATGGAATTCCCTTTTCAAAATTGAACTCAAAATCATATCCAAACAAAAACAAGAGGACGGCCACTTAAAGTGAGAAGATGGATGATCAATTTGAATTTAAGTTCAAAGTTAAACTTGAATTTGAATTCAACCATGATTTGAATTCAAGTTTCAACCAATTTGAGGCTTACATTTCAAGAAGAAGTCAGCCATTATCTCAACCAATTTACACGCCATCTTGGAGGAAAAAGAAGGATAAATACCAATTCAAATTGAATCCAAGTTTGAATTCAAATTCAAATCAATTTTGAATTCAAACTTCAACCATCTTTTGAATTCAACTCCAGCCATATTATCATCATCAAATCAGATTTCAAGACACCTCTTGGACATCTTGAACATGGCTGGAAGGAGGAGGGAGGATATTCAACAACCAAAATTCAAAGTGCACTCAAATTCAAACTTGACTTGAATTCAAACTTCACCAAACTTTTGAATTCAAGTTCAAGCACCTCCTACTCATCAAATCAGCTCCTCCAAGACATCATTGGGACCTCATACACGGCTAGATACATTGAGGATAATATCTTGCAAGATTTTCAAATTTTAGCTAGAATTGTTTTAGTTTTGAATTCAAACAATTTTCAATTTTCAAACATTATTAGCTAGCTTATTTTGAAATAATTTCTAGTCATCTAAACGCTGATAGGATGAGATTTTCAGCCTATAAATAGAACCTTTGGGGCACTGAAAGAACAACTTTGGATGAATAACAATTCTTGATATTTCCTTCACTTTGTGTGAGACTTTGTTTTCTTAGTTTTGCATTAAAAACCTAAGTTAAGATCCTTCAAAGTTGAGCATTTTGAAGGTGTTGCCATTGCTAAAAGGTGCTATCCATGAGGGCCATATTGGTTTGCCTGATCAACGACCATCTTGAAGTGTTGGTCTTGCTCATTTGTCCACACGTTTTTATCACTAAGGAAGCAAGGGGAAGTCTTCTTCCTTGTGCCTAACCCTTTGTGAAGGACGTTTGGAAGGTGTAATTGTTGGAGCCCACGTCTTGCACGCATCAAGAAGTATAGGTGGACACTACTATGTGTGTGTCATAGTAGATGATTACTCACGATACACATGGACATTGTTCTTAACACACAAAGACGATGCTCCATTAGCAATCGAAACCCTAATAAAGCAACTTGAAAATATTTACGAAGAAAATGTTAAAAGAATTAGGAGCGATAGAGGTGGAGAATTTAAAAACAAAGATGTAATCAAATTTTGTGAATTACATGGAATAAAACACGAATTCTCACCACCTAGAACATCACAACTTAATGGAGTTGTTGAACATAAAAATAGAACAATTCAAGAAGTTGCTAGAACAATGTTATGTGAAAATAAATTACCAAGATATTTATGGGCTGAAGCTGTTAAATGTGCATGTTATATAATTAATAGGCTTTATATTAGGAAGAAATTGAATAAAACACCTTATGATATGCTAAATAATAGACAACCTAAGATAGATTATCTTAGAGTTTTTGGTTGTAAATTTTTTGTGTTGAACACTAAGGATAATATAGATAAGTTTGAACAAAAGTCTATTGAATGCAAATTTGTTGGTTATTCAAATAATTCAAGAGCATATAGGTGTTATATTCCTGCATCTAGAAAAATAATTGAATCTATACATGTGAAATTCAATGAAAATGCATGTTTTGAAGTTAGTGATAAAACTCAACATAAACATGAGAATAATGTTGAAAATATGTTTGATGATGATGTATTACTTGAGCATGTACTTGATCATCTAGAACCAACTTCCTCTGAACAAGATATGCATGAACTCTTAGATGAAATAAATGAAGAAACTTTGCAATGGAAGATAATACAACTAATGATCCAAGTACATATGATAATATTCATACAAATGAAACATTTGAACAAGATGAGGGTGAACCTGGTCAATCTAGGAATTGGTGGCACCCTAAAGAGTTAATCATTGGAGATCCAAGTGTGGGGGTTAGAAAACGTAGAAACATAAGTCAACTTGAAGGACATAGCATAGTCTCACACTTAGAACCTAAGAATGTTAAGGAAGCCTTAGGTGATATATCATGGATAGATGCCATGCATGAGGAGTTAAACCAATTTACAAAGAATAACGTGTGGGACTTAGTACCTAAACCCGAAAACAAGTCCATAATAGGAACGAAATGGATATTAAGAAATAAAATGGATGAACAAGGAAACATCACTCGGAATAAGGCTAGGCTAGTCGCACAAGGTTATAATCAACAAGAGGCAATAGATTATGAAGAAATCTTTGCACCCGTTGCACGACTAGAAGCAATTAGATTGTTACTTGCGCTTGCAAGTCTAAGCAATATTAAACTCTTCCGAATGGATGTCAAGAGTGCATTCTTGAATGGATACATCCAAGAAGAGGTGTTTGTCAAACAACCACCTGGATTCGAAGATCCAAAGAATCCTAACCATGTTTCCAAGCTTAAGAAAGCTCTATATGATTTAAAACAAGATCCAAGAGCTTGGTATGATAGATTTGCAAAATTTCTTATTGCAAATACTTATCAAAGGGGAACCATAGACAATACATTATTCCTAAGAAGAAAAGATAATGATTTATTAATAGTTCAAATATACGTATATGATATAATCTTTGGTTCAACCAACCCTACCTTAGTAAAAGACTTCGAAGAATGTATGAAGTCAGAATTTGAAATGTCAATGGTAGGAGAGTTGAATTACTTCTTAGGGCTTCAAATCAAACAAAACCCTCAAGGTATTCACATTAGCCAACATAAGTATGTCAATGATATGATTAAGAAGTTTGGCTTTGAAGAGTTGAAACCAACACCTACCCCAATGAGTGTTAGCACCAAACTAGATAAGGATGAAAATGGAAAACCTTTTGATGACACACTTTATAGGTCTATGATTGGATCACTGTTATACTTAACTACATCAAGACCTGACATCATGTTTAGTGTGTGTATGTATGCTAGGTTTCAATCTTGTCCTAAGATATCACATTACAATGCGGTGAAAAAGATCTTTAGATATCTTAAACATACACCTCACTTAGGACTTTGGTATGATAGAAACGCTAAGTTGGAATTACATGCATATAGTGATGCTAATTATGGTGGTTGCAAATTAGATAGAAAATCTACTAGCGGTACGTGTCAATTCACAAGAACCAACTTGATCTCTTGGTTTTCTAAAACGCAAGCTAGTGTAGCTCTTTCTACCACTGAAGCCGAGTATATAGCCTTGAGTTTGTGTACTACCCAAATACTTTGGCTTAAACAACAACTTAGTCATTTTGGCATTAAAATGAATAAGATTCCGATTTTCTGCGATAGCACAAGTGCAATCAATCTTTCTCGGAATCCGGTGCTTCATTCTAAGGCCAAATAGATTGAGGTGCGATACCACTTCCTTCGAGATCATGTTCAAAATGAGGATATAGTTATAAACCATATAAGAACTGATCACCAAATAGCTGATATCTTCACCAAACTCCTTAATCAAGCCAATTTTGAAAACTTATGAACCAAGTTACGTATGATGACTTACGATGCCATTACATAGTTCTATCTTTTGCATGATTTGCAAAATAAAGAGGGAGATAGAATAAGAACGTGATTGTAGATGGTAAGTCATAATTTGGTTGGTTGAATAATATGCTAAGTTTCAATTGGTATAAGTTGAGCATAAATTAAGGGGGAGAGTATAGTTTGAGAGGGAATACATGAATATATGGAGTTGAGAATTTTGAGAATTTGAAAACAATGTGAAAACAATTGGTAATTAGTTGGTAATTGGTCTTTAAAAAAGCAATTGGTACAAATTTGGTGAAACAAATTTGTGAGGTATTTGGTAGATTTACGATAAACAATTGGTAAAGAGTTGTGACATTAAAATCATGTTAGGTTATTTTGAAAATCATCCAAAAGGGAGAGAATGTTGATAAATATGTTTGGATAATTTTCAAAGTCATGATTTTAAGTGATGAATACTTAAAAATATCATACATGGTGTTATATGTGATTAAAAGTTGAAAAAGTTGAAAAGTTTGATATCGATCTCTCAGGTTGTTGCGCATCGATCGATCTATGTAAGGCAGTGAAAGTTCAAGACCTTACTGTGAGACATCGATCTCTAAACCTGAGACACATCGATCGATCGATGTATACATCGAACCCTCACTTCAATCGATCGATGTAGGTCAGAGACAAATTCTGAAGCTTACTGTGAGACATCGATCTCTGAAGCTGAGGCACTTCGATCGATCGATGTCTAGGGTTTTTAGAAATATTTTTCTAAAATATGATAAAGTGGTTGTTTTCATTTGTACATGATTTATACATGTTCATTATGTGATTATTATGTGTTTTTGGTGATTTTAAATGTATTGTGACTAATGTGCCTTGGAAGTTTCTAGAACTTACCGAAAAGGGTAAAATTGTTATTTTGAGTTTTGTAGGAAGACCATCGGGGTCATTTCTGGAGTTTTCTCTCACCAGGGGCATTTTAGTCATTTCACCCTTGAGGGTATTTTTGGTATTTTCACTCAAGGAATCTCTTGAGCATATTATTATCTTCATTCAGAAGTTGAGTTATTATTATCTTGAAGATTATATTGTGATTCTTTATCTTATTCTCTCAAATGATGATATTATTGACTATAGCGGGATATGTGACGAGTTGTGATGTCACATTCTATTTCTTTCTTGAAGACCGTCTTATATATGTTATGAGAGCATATTTATCATCATTATTCAGAGATATCAAAGGTGTTAAAGGTGTGGAAATGATCACTACGTACAAGAAGAAATAGTTGATATTTTGGTGTTGTATATTGACATAATCTTGTCAATTTTTATTTGGTAATTTCTTCTTCAAAAATCTAAGTTGATATACATATATATGCTCAAAAACGTCTACAATCAGGTGGAAATGATGTGTTATTCATTTTATGAGTTGGTGACAAGTGGACCAATCAAAAAGGAGCTAGTTGGCAAAAATGCCAACTTGGAAATTTTGACTTGGTAGCCAACGGCTACTTGACTAGTTATTGGAGCTGATCTTTATTTGAAATTGTCAAATGCTCACATGCCTATTATCTTGCCAAGAAGTTGAAGGGATAGTAGAGTATTATCCCTTGCTATTATCTTTACTTTTCAAGCAAAACTCCATGTCATTTTTGGAGGAAAAATTCGGCCAACATGATATTGCCAAGATGGACCAATCATTTTGCTTTATGTTGCCAAGTGTACAAGGCCAACCAATGATGTGAAGACACTTGGACTTGATGATGAAGATGGTGACACATGTGCATTCTTATCTCCAAGGCTCACTTCACACTATAAATAGGAGGCAATGATGAAGAAGATGAAACACACTTGAAGCTCACTTGAAAGCATTTGCTGATTTGTCTAGCTATCATCTTCTTCTTGTAGTTTTTATTTCATTCTTTATAGCAAAGGTGTTCTTGTTGTATTTGTTGAGTTACAAGCCTCTTGAGCTTCATTTGTAAGATTGATTAGCCAATTCTATAAGGCTACATCAATAGGTGGTTGAGGTGTTGCAACTAAATGTTGCATAGAAGGTGTTCATCCAAGTCTTGAATAGGGTTGGTGTATAACCCAAGGATCAAGCTTGGTTCTTGTTGTAAGTTGATTCATACCATAGTAAAATCCAAGGAAGGTGTTCCTTGGGACTGTAGTAGGTCACATTGACCGATACAAGATAAATTTTCGGTGTTCTTGTCTTGTTTCTACCTTTCTGTTTTCTGTCCGTTTTTACTGTAATTTTCACACAACTTCTCACATTTTGAAAAAAAATAACTAAACACTTTCAAAATTCGTGATTTTTGGTGGAGTTATACTTCAGACTGTTAGCTTTCATTTACAACAAGAATCACTTGATTTGAGCAAGGGAAAGTTAGCCTTTCAGTCTTTGCAAGATAACTGCTTTAATCTGACTGCAATCTGACCAGTTTTGAGAAAACTTGAATTCTGTATTAATCAAGAATTGTTTAAGGTCAGGGCCTTTTGGAATCATAAACTAGACATCCTAAGGAGTGTTTTGACATAAAGTTTAACCTTTTTGGTTAAGTATTCAAAGAGAAACACGTTTTTCAATTTCAGTAACATTCTGTCTAATTCTGTCCAGATTGACCATCTGAATCTTTTTATTTGTTTGAAGGGCCAAACGATCTTATTTTTGCTTGATTTTTGGAGAGAGTCTTGTTAATACATTGAAGTTAAGTTCTAAAAATTTTCATAATTTTTGAAGTTGTGTACAAGGATTTTTGAATTTTTCAAAAACGGGTTCTGAATCTGAGGTAGTCTCAGATTCTTTTTTCAAAGGGGATTTTTATCAAGGGTAGTAGTGTAATTTCCGCTAACCACTATTCACCTCTCTCTAGTGGTGTTTATTGCAGGTGCACGGTCCAACACTGCTACTTTATTTCCTTCTTTATTTACACATTCTGGTAAACCTATTTCATGTGAGACTTGTATACTTGCTAAACATCATAAGGGCACGTTTTGTCCCGAATAATACCAAGGTTGATCGTTGTTTTTCACTTATTCAATCTGATGTCTGGGGGCCCGCCCCATACCCCACATCTCAAGGCTATAAATATTTTGTCTTATTTATTGAGGATTATTCCCAGATGACCTGGGTATACTTCTTGAAAAACAAATCTGATGTCTATACTCAGTTCGTGGATTTCTCACGCATGGTTGAAACTCAGTTCCATCAAAAGATACAAATTCTACGTTCCGACAATGGGGGCAAATATATGTCCCAACAATTAAAAATCTTTCTAAAAGAACATGGTATTCTTCATCAGACCTCATGTCCAAACACCCCTCAACAAAATGGGGTAGCTGAGCGAAAAAACTACTTAATTCTTGAAATGGCCCGAGCCATGATGTTGGAAGCCAATATTCCCAAATATTTCTGGCCTGAGGCAATCTCTACATCAGTCTAATCTCAATCTTCTACCCACTCGGACTCTCCAGCAACAGACTCCCATTTATACTCTCTCACTCCAAGTAAGCATTCCCTCTATTATGACCCTTCCGCCCAAAGTCTTCGGCTGTATTGTCTACATTCCTGTCCCTAAATACGAACGCACCAAACTAGATCCATGCGCCAAAAAATGTGTCTTTGTTGGGTATGCTACTCAGCAAAAAGGCTACCAATGCTATAATCCCCTTACTAACCGTCTCCATGTCTCCCTTGGCTGTATCTTCCTTGAAACTCAGTACTTCTATTCCCACCATACTCAGGCCCAGGGGGAGAATTGTCATGAGCCTTTCAATTGGTTACATAACCTCAGGTGGCCTGAGGCTGGCCAACAAGGGCAGGCAGGTGGCGCCACCGAGCATGCCCAGTCCGAGGTAGATAGCAAGACCGATGCACCAGTTTCACTGCCCGAGGAGATCTCCGCCTTGAATATCTTGCCCGAGGTAAGTAATCTATCTCCTAAAATTCATTCTACTAATTTCCCAGAGCTGCATATTACTTCCCTTGAACATCTTGATATCTCTAACCCACCAACGACTGAGTCACATATACAGATACTCCCACCTAGAAAAAACCGAGGTGTCCCACCACAGAAATACTCTCCTGACCGGACGTCCAGAAACCCTAGGTACCCAGTAAATGTGGCAGTGTCGGGGATGTCAAGGGTGCTATTTGCTGAGAGTCTTCCACGAAATGTAGACGATGCAAAAAAACAGAGGAAGTGGAGAGAAACCATGGAGGTAGAAATGAGGCACTAAGGAAAAACAGCACTTGGGAAATTTGTACTTTACCAAAAGGGAAGAAGCCAGTGGGATGCCGATGGGTGTTCACAGTAAAGTATAAGGCAGATGGCACAGTGGAGCGACATAAGGCCAGACTGGTAGCAAAAGGGTATACACAGACATACGGTATTGACTACTCAGAGACTTTCTCTCCGGTAGCCAAGATTGACACTATCAGAGTACTTTTTTCCATCGTTGTAAACATGGAGCGGTCATTGTATCAATACGACGTGAAGAATGCTTTCCTACATGAAGAATTGAAAGAGGAAGTTTATATGGAGGCCCCACAGGGTTTATAGAAGAGTTTAGACAGGACGATGTGTGCAGACTCAAACGGGTTCTTTATGGACTAAAGCAGTACCGAGAGCGTGGTTCAGAAGGTTTACCCTAGTCATGAAAGAAAATGGATACAAGCAGAGTAATGCAGATCATACGCTATTCTTAAAACAAAGAGATGAGTTGATTACGTGTCTTATCATTTATGTAGATGATATGGTCATTACAGAGAGTGAAAACGAAGAAATGGCCTGGCTCAGAGAAAATTTGTTTACTGAGTTCGAGATGAAGGATCTAGGGGAATTGAGGTATTTTTTGGGAATCGAAGTGCTCCGGTCAAAGGTAGGTTTGTTTATATCTTAGAGAAAGTATACCCTGGATTTGTTGACTCGAGATGAAGGATCTAGGGGAATTGATGTATTTTTTGGGAATCGAAGTGCTCCGGTCAAAGGTAGGTTTGTTTATATCTTAGAGAAAGTATACCCTGGATTTGTTGATTGAAGTAGTAATGCTGGATTGTAAATCAAGTGACACTCCAGTTGGAACAAATCAGAAGTTAAAAATTAGAGAAGGAGCCCCAGTGATAGACAAGGAACAGTATCAGAGGCTGGTAGGGAAGCTCATCTATCTCTGTCATACTTGTCTAGACATTGCGTATGCAGTAGGAGTGGTGAGCCAGTTTATGCATCGACTACAAAAAGAACATATGGAGGCAGTGAAGCGAGTCTTGAGGTATTTAAAAGGAACACCCGATAAAGGAATCTGGTTTAGAAAGCATGGACATTTGGAGGTAGAAGTCTTCACTGATGCTAATTGGGCAAGAAATTTGAGTGACAGAAGGTCAACATCTGGGTATTTTTCGTTGGTAGTGGGCAACTTGGTCACGTAGAGGAGCAAGAAACAGAAGGTAGTGGCTTTATCAAGCGCCGAAGTTGAGTTCCGAGGAATCTCCAAAGGGATTGTGGAAGTCTTGTGGCTCAACAAGATGTTAAAAGAGGTAGGGTTCCCAACTCAGCGTCCAGCGAGGTTAAAGTGCGACAATAAGGCAGCGATCAGCATCTCTGAAAACCCTGTTCAACACGACAGGACTAAACATGTAGAGGTTGTAGATACTTCATCAAAAAAAACTTGATGAAGGGATAGTAGAGATTCCACAGGTCCGGTCTGAAGATCAGCTTGCTGACATTCTCACAAAGGCCGTTGTTGGGAAATTTTTTGAAGCCGCATTACACAAGTTGGGCATTGATAGTCCCAATACTCAACTTGAGGGGAAGTGATGGAAAGTGTCTTTAATTGTACAAATCAAATCATGATCAAATCGTTGTAAATATATTATGTCTTTAATGTAGGATATTAATCAAATCATAGGTGATTAGTATTTACCAAAAATAGGGACATAGCTAGTACTATAGATAGCAAAGCATTGTACTAATCAATGAAGAAAAACGTTTTCATTCAAACGGTTGTTCAAATCTTCACAAACTCAGTTCGACAGCTTGTTATATCCCATTTTTTTTAAAGGGGCAAAAGAGTCATTAGGGTCTAATTAATTAGAAAACCTGATTTGATTATCAAATTTTCCCTAAACTCTAATCAAATTTCTATTTAAACCACGCTTATGCTTCTCCCTCCACAGACGTGCGACTGCCTCCCCAGAGTAGAAAAAAAAGCGATGTCTCCTTGCTCCAATCAAGGCCGCCGCTTTTAGGAAAAAAAAAATACCACCGCTCGATCACGCTCTTCAACGCGTATCAAATACCAGGTAGGTGCCCCCTTAACATCTGTTGAATGTAATAGCAGTAATCGTTTAATTTCTTTATGAAAACGAGATCGTGCATTAGTATTTGTGATTGTATAGATGTTTGATTATTGATTATACGTATATGTGATGAATTGTATGTCCGTATATATGTACGATGCTATTTTCGTATGAAACTCGAGAAAAGATTTGATTTTTGATTTGCGTGTGAATACCGGAATCATAGGAAGAAGCGTTTGTGCCGGCGGCGCGTGGCTGGTGGTGGTGGGTTAGGACCACGTGCTGCCGGATGGAGGGATAAGGGAGGGCGGCGGTGGACTGAGTAGGGCTGGTTTGGGGGGGCCGATTTGGATGGTCCGGG
>AP025043.1:24676363-24852487 GCA_036186865.1 Eustoma russellianum | reverse complement strand
GTGCATTAGTATTTGTGATTGTATAGATGTTTGATTATTGATTATACGTATATGTGATGAATTGTATGTCCGTATATATGTACGATGCTATTTTCGTATGAAACTCGAGAAAAGATTTGATTTTTGATTTGCGTGTGAATACCGGAATCATAGGAAGAAGCGTTTGTGCCGGCGGCGCGTGGCTGGTGGTGGTGGGTTAGGACCACGTGCTGCCGGATGGAGGGATAAGGGAGGGCGGCGGTGGACTGAGTAGGGCTGGTTTGGGGGGGCGATTTGGATGGTCCGGGGCTGAGGGAAGGGGGGCGGCTGAGAGGAGGCAGAGGGGTGAGGGGGTGTGCGGCTGGTCAGGTTGGGGAGGCTGGATGGAGGGGGCGGCTGGGGGGGCTGAGGGTGTGGGGCTGGGTGGGGGAGAGGGGGTTGTGGTTGGGGACCATTTGTTGGGGGCAAGTTTGCAAATAGGATGATGAAAGTTTAGGGAGTTCGCAGGGGGGGGTGTCGCAGAAGTCATTGCAGGAGAAACATGTTGGCAGAAACGTGAAAGAGAAAGGAAAAGAAAAGGAAAAAAAAAGAAAAAGAAAAAGGAAAAAGAAAAGGAAAAGAAAAAGAAAAGGAAAGTAAATGAAGGATTCCGTGTATGATTTCTGTGCATTCATGCATCACGAGACATTGCATATATGATGTGTTCTGTTCTGTTCCGTTCTGTTCTGTTAGGATATGCGAGACATAAGTCGCATATCTGATCTGTTCCGTTCCGTTCTGTTCCGTTCCGTTCCGTTCTGTTAGGACCCGGGGTCATGCATTGCACGATTAGATGAATGTTCTGAGAAGGTAGGTTTATCATGCATCACGTATGTGACATTGCATTTCACGCTCATTCTGCAAGATTACGTGTTTGATTGTTTTAAGAAGTTATGACCGTTATACGTTGTTTTAAAAAGGTATGACCGTTATACGTTGTTTTAAGAAGTTCTGACCGTTATATGTGTTTGCGAAAACGTGGACAGTCTATTTTCGTATCAACGTACTTATATGTATTTTACTACTGTCCTAGCATGTATGATCTCACAGGGCCGATGCAGGCAGGGTACCTACTGAGTGACGTTTTTGTCGCTCACACCGTTCGTTTTGTTTTGTCGCAGACGATTCAGGATATGATTACCCATGAGTTAGAGAAGATTCAGAGTGCGCTCGGTGGGACTCGTAGAGACTATTTGGAGATTGAGGATCAAGCATTGAGGAAGTGTTATTTTATTTATTATTTTATTTGAGGACTTAGCTTAGGGATTTCCTTTTACATACTTTATGATGTCATTAGGGAATTTTGACTTGATGTTGACTTTATATGATTTTGGGGATTTTACTTTTGATTTAGGGTTTTGAGTTGATTTAATTCGCTTCCGCAATCGAATACTCTGTCGTTTTGATAAGTGCAGGGATTCGTACAGACGCCTTGTATAATCCTTAGTGAAATACGGCGGGCGTACCGGTTCTGACCCTAGGGTTCGGGACGGGGCGCTACACAGCTCCCGCCCAACCATTTGAAGCCACTGTCTGTGCCGCTTGTAATGGATGGATTGACATGAACAACGAAATCTTATCCCCTGGAATGTTGCATGAGCTCAAACCACTGGCAGATAAACAACAAAGAACAAGATGCTCTTAGCCTTGTGTAAAACAATTTTAACATGCATAAAAAGAGAAAAGCATCCTATACATCTCTAGTCTATTGAAACTAACTTGTCTCAACAGATCAGCGACTGTCCTGGGTAGGGCTTCAATGTTCTTCAGCACCACATAGTATGGAAACGGAACGATTCCATATACTTCGAAAACCCAGCCTTTCCACCTTGAAATGTCGCGTCCTTCACATGTAGATGATCAAGAGAATTAAGATGCCAAGGAGGCCAACAACAGATACCAAGTAATATCGACAAACTGCAGTATTACCTTGCGCTCTGTTATGGATTCTTTAGAGCTATCCAGAATCAGAAATGCAACCATACGGTTTGTGTTCAAAATATCTCTAACACGCCTTTTGAGATTGTGGAGGGATGCCAAGTGAAAATAAAACCCCAGCTAGAAAGGAAAAATATACAAGATTCTGAACGTTGCAAGTGGAACTTATTTTTCAAAGTACCTTCTCATGAATATTTCCATCTGCTATTATCAGAACCAGCTGCTGCAGGGGATTGTGTCCAGATGGTAGGCGTGCATGTGCTACTGAAGCATCCAGCAAATTGTTCAAATATTTCAACAAATCCTCCATTGGTTCATCCAATATGGTATTCTCTTGCTCAAACGTCAAATTAGAAATGATCTAGCAAAGAGAAAAGGACAAAAAGAAAAATGTCAACAGTTTGTTGCAGATACAAGCACATAACTGTATACTTGATAACATTTTCCAGGAAAGGATCTCCATCATACTTTCTCCTTAACTTGTTTATCAAGATATGCGCTTCTCTTTTACATTCCTTGCTCCATTCATGTTGCAAAAGGATGAAAACAAGGAGCACCAATTCTCCTTTGAATAAGGTTTTTCTTTTCAATTATTATTATTCATAGGGCGAAGGATTCACTCCGACAAATTCAGACCGCGCAGGCTGACAGGAAAGGGTGATAAGCAGGAATGTCTGAATAGAGGTTCTACCGTTTAATTGATTAAACAAACAGTTGCAGGAAGAGAAAACAGGTAAACAAGCTCAGTTAAAGGGCAAGAATAAACAAACCTTAACACCGACATCCCCAGTAAATGGCTCACCAAATTTGTGTAACAATTTGACGTTACCCTTCTTCCCAAAGCTTGCAACAGCCAAATTCCCAACTTCTAGTTGAGACATAGCACTGCAAACCGTCACTAATGCTTCAATCGCGAAATTTCCACAATGACTCTCCTGCATACTGCGAGAATCATCCATCGCAAGCACAACTTGGTAACCTCTTTTGTTTGGGAGGGTTCGCCTCAGCCATATCTTATCTTTTCGATAATGACTTGCAATATAAGGGATCACTTGTAGAGTACCCAATATTGGAAAATTGCAAAGAATATTGGCAACACAAATTATAGAACAGCCGAGACGTGACGGGTTGTCACTATCCTTAAAGCAATTTTGCCTATACCGAAGAGCAAGGTATACTTCTAGCAAATGCTTCCCAGGATATAACGGCTTACTTCCTTTCTATTGCTCTTAGAGAGAAAGTATTGAACTTGTTTAGTAGAAGAGAATGATAGTGAAAGGTAGAAGAAGAATGCTGCAGAATTTTTCACAAGAGTTCAAGAGTTTTTCAAGAGTTTTCCATGTATATTTTGAAGATAGCAAAGCCTACTATTTATAGGCTTTGAATTCACAAATTACAAGTTCAAAAGACCCTTTTTCTGCAGATTTTTCCTCCATGGATCAGTTATGGACGTTCAATATGAAAGGAGATGTCATTTGGAGGAGAAGATGCATCTTTTATGAACAGTTGGGGCACATTAGGCGCCTCATGTCACTTCGAACGACTGTATAAAATGACATCGAACGGCTGTACAAAATGACATAGGAGCTTCATGTGACATCGAACGACTGTACAAAATGACATTAGGCGCTTCATGTCACATTGAACGACTGTACAAAATGACATTAGGCGCTTCATGTGACATTGAAAGCCTATACAAGGCGTTCGAAGTGTTCTGAAAGTGTTCCCGAACACTTCAAACGCCTACATTAGGCGCTTCAAGTGTCTGGAAGTATTCCAGAACACTTCGAACGCCTACAATAGGCGCTTAAAGTGTTTGGAACGCCCCCATTTCCTTCCATTGTTCATAAAACACTCCAAACTTCATCCAATCTCCTATCAATAGGTCACATAACACTATACAAGGTTGGATCACAAGATTTAATAGTACTTTTAAGTACTTTTCCAACAATTCCCCACATGATCCAAGCTTGTATAGTTTCAAAAGAACGAACATAAACCAATCTTTTCACTACCAAACGAAGATAATGACACATAACGGAGCAGTGACAAACGTCTTGAACTGGACGGTAGTACAATTTGCAGTTATATAAACGGAAACAGGGTGACAATCGTCTTGAACCACATATTTCACTACTGTTTATATGAACACACAAATGACATGCCATTATCTAACTTCTTACAAGTTCGCGGTGTGGTGCATTAAAGGCCCTGCACCTAATCCCAGGATTCATAAGTGCTCTAGAGAGTTTTCCAGGCTCTCATAGAAAGCGGCCCCACTTCCACACTTACGTAGGTGATATTCATCAAGTGTGTACTACAACACACCACCATCTTTGATGGCTATGAATTATTCATTAAGAGATTTACATCTCACCCTCAAACATGCAGTGAGTACTATCCTCGAACATCAACAGAGGAAGGGACATGTGTGATAGTACTTAATAGAACCCTTCTATGACGTGTTTTTACCACAAGGAACTCCGTTTGTAGGATCTCTACTAATAGTGAGTTGGGTTCCTGTCATAGAGAGTTCACATCAAATGGAATGAGTCCCATTCCTCTCGATGTTTTCTGAATCATCTTACGATTCAAACCTTTAGTTAAGGGGTCTGCAAGATTCAACTCGGTCCTTACGTACTCCAAGTTAACCACTCCAGAACTAATCAAATCACGCACAATATTGCGACTCAGACGGATGTGCCGGCTCTTCCCATTGTATATTTTATTCTTTGCTCGAGCGATCGCTGCCTGTGAGTCACAATGAATAAACACAGAAGGCATATGTTTAGTCCACAAAGGAATATCAACAGGTAGATTCCTTAACCATTCTGCCTCTGTACATACTAGTTCTAAAGCAACAAATTCTGACTCCATTGTTGATTTATCTTTACAAGTCTGTTTAGAAGATTTCCACGAAATAGCACCACCACCCAAAGTAAACACATAACCACTAGTGGAGTTTATTTCATCATTATCTGTTACCCAATTGGCATCACAATAACCTTCTAAAACAGCAGGGCATCCAGTAAAAGTAAGTCCTAAATCCATAGTTCCTCTTAGATATCTTAACAATCGTTTCAAAGCATCCCAATGCTCTTTACTAGGATTATGAGTATATCTTGCCAACCTATTTACTGATTATGCAATATCTGGTCTAGTGCAATTCATGAGGTACATGACACTACCAATGATCCTAGCATATTCACATTGAGAAATACCGTCATTCTTATTCTTTTCAAATCTTGTAGAAGAATCATATGGAGTGCTAACAGGTTTAACATCAAAGTGATTAAATTTTCTCAAAATCTTTTCAACATAGTGAGATTGGGAGAGCATAACCCCCACATTTCTCTACTAATCTAAGACCAAGTATTAAATCTGCTTTACCCATGTCTTTCATTTCAAAAACAGAAGACAAGAAAGATTTAGTAGCATTCACAACATCGATGTTTGTTCCAAAAATCAACAAATCATCCACATAAAGACAAATGATCACACAATCAAGATTATCAAACTTGTTGTAAATGCATCTATCACTTTCATTTACAACATATCCGTTAGCCAACATGGCATTGTCAAACTTCTCATGCCATTGCTTAGGTGCTTGTTTTAAACCATACAAAGATTTCCTTAATCTACAAACTTTATGTTCCTGGCCCTTAGCTATCATTCCTTCCGGTTATTTCATATAGATTTCTTCTTCTAAATCTCCATTTAAAAATACTGTTTTAACATCCATTTGATGTACAACTAATTTATAAATAGAGACTAATGCTACTAACACCCTAATCGATGTTATTCTGGCAACCGGTGAATATGTGTCAAAGAAATCTATTCCTTCTTGTTGTGTGAAACCCTTAGCAACAAGCCTAGCCTTAAACTTATCAATTGTCCCATCCGCCTTTAGTTTCTTTCTAAAGACTCATTTGCAACTGATAGGTTTGCAGCCCCTAGGCAAGTCAACAAGTTCCCAAGTATTGTTGCTAAGGATGGATTCTAATTCGCTATTGATTGCCTCCTTCCAGAACTTAGAATCTATGGATTTAATTGCCTTTTGATAAGTCTTCGGATTGTCTTCCAATATGAAGACAGTAGCAAAATCATCTCCGAATGATTTTTCTACTCTTTTCTGTTTACTTCTCCTAGGTGAGTTATTATCATTTTGTACAACTTTACTAGACTCACCCTTTTCATATCCTGAATTAATTGTTACTTCTTTCTTCATAGGAAAAATATGCTCAAAAAAGTCTGCATTCTTGGACTCAATAATGGAACCATTATCTAAAGACAAGAATCTGTAAGGAGCAATATTTGGAGCATAACCAATAAAAGCACAATCGTTGGTTTTCGAGCCTATTTTACTCCTTTTGAAATCTGGAATTCCAACTTTGGCTAAACACCCCCACACTTTGAAGTAATCTAAGTTGGGAGCACAGCCTTTCCAGAGTTCATATGGAGTCTTATTGCTCTTCTTATGTGGGATCCTATTCAAGATATGACATGCTGATAAGATTGCTTCCCCCCACAAATTGTTAGGCAAGCCAGAACTTATAAGCATAACATTCATCATATCCTTAAGAGTTCTGGTTTTCCTTTCGGCAACTCCGTTGGATTGAGGGGTGTAAGGTGGTGTAAATTCGTGAATAATACCGTTGTCTTCACAAAACTTTTGTAAAGACAATATACTATACTCACCACCTCTATCTGTTCTCAACCTTTTGATTTTCCTGTCTAACTGATTTTCAAGTCGGTTTTATATTTAATGAACATCTTTTCAGCCTCATCTTTGTGAACCAACAAATAGACTCTAGTGTATCTAGAAAAATCATCTATGAACGTGATGTAATAATTCTTACCACCTTTACTTGTGTAGCCTCTAAAGTCACCAAGATCACTGTGTATGAGTTCCAACTTATCAGTTGTTCTTCAACAGATTTAAATGACTTCTTATGATGTTTTGCTTCTACACAAAATTCACACTTTCCAAAGTCATCTTCGCATGCATAAGATATCAAATTAGTAAACTTTAATCTTTTTATGGCGTATTTATTAACGTGACCTAATCTTGCATGCCAAATATCAACAGAATTAACAATATAAGCAGAAATAGATGCATTCTTATTATTTATAATACAAACAGTATCTTACACAAGTAAACCTCCCGAGCAGAACCATTTCCCAACAAACTCCCCATTCCTAGAAAGTACTAGCTTATCAGATTCAAGAACAAGTTTGATATTTGCCTTGTTCAGTAGTACTCTGGAGATCAAATTCCTACGCATTGCAGGAACGTGCAGCACATTGCTTAACTCCAGCTTTTTGCCTGAAGTCAACTTGAGAAGCACCTTTCCTTTTCCAAGTACTTGGATACCATGTGCATCTCCCAAGAAGACTTGCTCGCCATCACCTATTTTTTGATAATCAAAAAATAGATCCTTGCTGGTAGCAATGTGCCCGATAGCACCAGTATCTACCATCCATTCTGAAGCACAACTAACAAGGTTTACCTCAGATAAGACGACTGCAGCGATGACTTCCTCGTTCGCCTTTGAAGATTCTACCAAATGTGCTTGATTACTTGGTTGGCCTTTCCGTTGGTTGCATTTGGCTACTCTGTGTCCAAGCTTTTCGCACACCCAGCAGGCTCCTTTCATCTTCTTTTGTCCTTGTCCCTGCATGAAAGTCTTACCTTTGCCATTGTGTTCGACCTTTTTCCTTTTAGGCTTGTGTTCCACCACATTGGCATGAGATTGCCCTTCACCATGTCCTTTGTCATCAAGTCTGTTGTTTTCTTCACTCCGTATATGTCTGATGACACCATCCATGGTGAGTTTGGCATCATCATGCTTCCCTTTCTTCTTGTATTTGTTCCAAGAAGATGGAAGCTTTTCTAGCAAGGAGGTTGCTTGAAAAGTTTCGTCTATTTTGATGCCTTCTTGCTCCAGGTTATCCACCAATTGTTGATATTGGTGAATTTGATCATTGATTGGTATGTAGTCCACCATTTGAAATTTCAGAAACTCGCTGACCACATATTTTCTTTTGCCAACATCTTCAGAACCATATTTGTTCTGAAGTGCTGTCCATGTCTCCTTTGCTGACGAGAATTTGACATAAATGTCAAATAGAGAATTGGAGAGGAAGTGCAAGATGTGTCCTCTACACTTTGTATTGTCAGCATCATATTTGATACTTTCAGTTTCATCCGTTGGATTCTCTTTGGTTAGCACATATGAAACTGAGAGCATCTCAAGGAAGAAAAGCACCTTGGCCGCCCATCGCTTGAAGAACTTGCCATCGAATGGCTCTATTTTTGACATGTCGGGAATTGGTGCTTGTCTAGTTGCCATATTCAATCAAATTGCTTTAAGATTATTGGAAAGTTGCAAAGAATATTGGCAACACAAATTATAGAACAGCCGAGACGTGACTGGTTGTCACTGTCTTTAAAGCAATTTTGCCTATACCGAAGAGCAAGGTATACTTCTAGCAAATGCTTCCCAGGATATAACGGCTTACTTCCTTTCTATTGCTCTTAGAGAGAAAGTATTGAACTTGTTTAGTAGAAGAGAATGATAGTGAAAGGTAGAAGAAGAATGCTGCAGAATTTTTCACAAGAGTTCAAGAGTTTTTCAAGAGTTTTTCATGTTTATTTTGAAGATAGCAAAGCCTACTATTTATAGTCTTTGAGTTCACAAATTACAAGTTGAAAAGACCCTTTTTCTGCAGATTTTTCCTCCATGGATCGGTTATGGACGTTCAATATGAAAGGAGATGTCATTTGAAGGAGAAGATGCATCTTTTATGAACAGTCGGGACACATTAGGCGCCTCATGTCACTTCGAACGACTTTACAAAATGACATCGAACGACTGTACAAAATAACATCGAACGACTGTACAAAATGACATAGGAGCTTCAAGTGACATCGAACGGCTGTACAAAATGACATTAGGCGCTTCATGTCACATTGAACGACTGTACAAAATGACATTAGGCGCTTCATGTGACATTGAACGCCTATACAAGGCGTTCGAAGTGTTCTGGAGCAGAACACTTCGAACGCCTACAATAGGCGCTTAAAGTGTTTGGAACGCCCCCATTTCCTTCCATTGTTCATAAAACACTCCAAACTTCATCCAATCTCCTATCAACAGGTCACATAACACTATACAAGGTTGGATCACAAGATTTAATAGTACTTTTAAGTACTTTTCCAACACCCAAAACCATTAGGAACACAAATATTGCAGTTTGTTTGGATATCAATGGAACTCTATTTATTATACTTTAAAAAAAAGGGAAAAGAAAGCTACGATATGAACAATGGCATGTTTGTTATTATACGTTTCTTTCCTGATATTTCCTTTGAAAACACAACATTCTCCAACATAGACAAGCCTCCATGGAGACTGGTCAGACAACAATTTACGACCAAATTCGTATGGACCAAGCTCATTATCACTTATAGAAAGTGAACTGAGTTGATTAATGTCTTCACTCAACTAAGACCTATTGACGGAGACTAAACTCTGGGCCAAGCTTGACTCCCGGTCAAGATATTCAAGTTCTATGTATCCATCTATTTGACTTTCAGAGTTCAGCCTTTCCGACAGCTTTTCTGCATCATTTGCCCGTTTAAGAGAACCACATTTCTGAATAGGACAGGCTTCAGAGGGCTTCTGTACAATATCCATATCTACTTCGTGGTCCTCTGTTCTTGCAGTTCCTGTCTCTCTATCAAGATCTTCCCCACTTATGTTTTTGTCAATCTGGTCAGTTTTCGCATGTCCAAGTGCTTGGGCTGTTCCTTTCTCAAACTGAGCAGCATATCCATACTCATTTGCGTTTTCATCAATCAAAGCATCCTCATCCTCCATCAGTTTGTCCTCAAGGTCCACAGACACGTTAACTCTTTCTTTCCATCCTTCAAGAGCATCACCAACATTACGACAAGGATTAGATTGAATTTGCTGTACCGGTGAGTCAGCAGCCGGCCGTGCAGCTTCAAAATCACCATGACCAAGCTCTCTGCCGTCCAATGAATTAGCAACTGCGGTTTTAGCAGAGGAGGAATCAGGCAAGCCTTGCATAGGAGCAGCGTCGTTTTGGAGAGAGTTGCAATTTGACCATTTCGCCTCTCGTGCATTATTGCCAGCATTCACTGAAGTAACAACGGATTCAACGAACACAACACTTTATTAATATTCAGAAAATAACTCAAAACCGAATAGCACTCGCCGCCACTACTATGGTTCGGCCTACCCCTTTAAATAGACCCACTAGTCTAGACAAAACATTAACCTAATAGGAAATAGATAAACATCATTAAAGGAAATATACCAAAAGTTAAACTCCTACTTATAAGGAAACTCCTAATCCTTATCTATTAAGGAAATTATCCAACATTCTCCCCTTAATTTCCGAATGTACGCCAAGCAAGCTCCGCATCTCCTTGAACTTTGTCCGCGCCAACGGCTTTGTCAAGATATCCGCTCTTTGCTCGTCGCCACTTACATACTCTATCTCGATCAATCCATTCTCAACGCACTCTCGAATGAAGTGATATCTCGTATGTATGTGCTTGTTCCTTTCATTAAACACGGGGTTCTTCGTAAGTACAATGGCCGACTTATTATCCACGCGTATGACAACTTTTTCTTGCTTCCAACTTGTTATTTCGCACAATAATTCTTGAAGCCACAAAGCTTGACATGCTGCGGCCGTGGCGGCCATAAACTCGGCCTCACAAGATGATAATGCTACAGTCCTTTGCTTTTGAGAACACCATGTAATCGGAGAATTATTAAAGTAGAAGATATGTCTAGTTTTGTTTTTCCCATCGTCTTAATCAATATCGTGACTACTATCACTATATCCAACAAGCTTCTTGAAACTTCCTCGTCTAAATACTATTCCAAGTGTAGTGGTTCCTTTCAAGTACCTTAGAACATGTTTAATGACAGCCTTATGACACTCCTTTGGTTCTTGCATGTAGCGACTTACTACTCCAACTGAGTAAGCAAGATCCGGTCTTGTGTGCAACAAATAATGAAGGCATCCAACCAACCTTTGATAGCGTGTAGCGTCAACTACACCCTCACCTTCGACCTTTGTGAGTTTTGTGCCGGGATCCATAGGAATATGTGATGCATTGCAATCAAGCAAACCCGCCTCCTTAAGTATCCTTAATGCATAACTTTCTTGCTTCAACGTGATGCTGTCACTTACTTGGATAACCTCAATGCTGAGATAGTACGTTAGATGGCCTAAATCGGCCATGTCAAACTTCTTTTCCATGTCTTGCTTGAACTCCTTTATAAGAGTCTCATTTGTTCCAGTTACAAATAAATCATCAACATAAATGGCTATTATAAGCAAAGCTTCATCCCTCGTTTTCTTATAAACCGACCTCTCCTTAGTGCATCGTACAAAATTAAAACCCTTTAAGATCTCATCTAGCTTTGTATTCCAACACCTCGGTGCTTGCCGTAAACCATATAAAGACTTTGAAAGCCTATAGACCTTCTCTTCTTCTCCCCTCCTTTCAAAGCCTTCGGGTTGCGTCACATATACTTGTTCTTTTAACTCACCGTGTAAGAAGGCCGTCTTAGCATCCAAGTGATGAATTTCCCATCCATAAGACGCGGCCAAAGCAACAAGTTGTAGGATCTTCAAGGCACCACTAGAAGGGGGGGTCGAATAGTTGGTGCGGAAAGTGTAGTTTTTAAAATAGTTTTGACTCAAGAACTCAACTCTGTTTTCAGGACCAGTTTTAAAGCGTTTTTAAAACTAGGTTTTAGGTCTTCAAAAATTCTGACATTTTGAGAGAACTTAGCCTCAGACGTTATGAGTGTCTCATAAAAATTTCAGATTTAAATTCAACCTTTAACCCCTTCAAAAATTGTTGGTGGTCAGATTGCGCGAATCTGCCAGAAACGGTAGACTGATTTGAAAATTTAATTTCTATTTTTACGTACCTCCAAATGCTCTGAAATTTTAACCACTAACCCCTTATAAGTTAGATTTAAATAGGTTGAAACAGTTTTGAAAAATGCTTTTGGGAAATTAGTCAAATATGATCAAAGTTGCAACCTTTGCAAGCCTGAAAATCAGACTTCACTAGTCTCAGAACTTTGGACGTTTGAATGACTTATACCTGTCCAAAAGGTTGAAACTTACGCCAAAAGAACCTTAAAACGTGTGGCTATGTTTTCTGAAAGTTTTGTAATTTTTGAAATCCGTTTACTATTTTTACGACCGTGATCAAAAAGGATAAACAGTGCTGAAACTGAAAATAGATGCTGAAAGTAAATGACACCAAGAATTTTATACTGGTTAGGTTATAAACAACCTACTCCAGTCTTTGAAGACACCTTCCTCGGTTCACACTAATCACCAAACACAAAATAACACCTTACCACAGGGTTGATGGAGTTACACACCAACTCCAACCCTTTACAAACCTTGTATGATGAATACAATACACATGAACACCACCACCTTGCGAGTCTAAGATTGATCACACCTTGATCAATCTTTTACAATGATAGAAGAATATGTGGTGGTATAAGAGAAGCCTATTCAAGTATATGAATGTAAGTAAAATAGATTTTAGAAAGAAGAAAGAAAGAGAGAGTAGAAGAAGAGTGCTACACGTTTTTATGTTTCAAGATTGCAATGCTTGTTCTTGTTTTTGTTTTGCTCTTCCTCCTTTCCTTTTAACCTTGTGTTGGCCGCCCCCTTGGTACCTTCTCCTCTTGAAAATTATCTTCTAAGTCCTTGGGAGAATATGTGGCATCATTATGACATGTTCTTGCTTACTTGGCACCTCCTCATTGGATGATCATTAAACTCTTGCTTACTTGGCACTCGTTGATTGGTTGAATGTTGTCATCGCTTGATGACTAGGAAAATCTGAGAATACCACTTAAAACATGTGCCAAAATCACCATAAAACAATTACCATAACTTCCAAGATCATCACATAAATTAAGCAAGACAATATTTCTCCAAAAATAGTATGAAAAAATTGGCCATTAAGAGACTTTACATGCTGAAATTTCAGCATGTGAATCATTAGTATTTTTCAAATTGTTGCCAAATTTTCTTTGATTTATTTCTTGAAAATGAATCACCATTTAGTATGCAATATTCTCTTCTTTTATGGAATAAAATTTAAACACCAACAAGGCCTCAAAATCGGCCTATATGCATTACACACATGCTGAAATTTTCAGCATGTGTGATCTTCAAGAATATCACTTTCATTAATCCATAAAATATTTAAAACACTTCCAAATTGTCTTCTAATTAATCCATATTAATCAAGACATAAAATATGACTCACATTGAAGTCAAAATCGGCCAGCACTTTAGTGCACATGCTGAATTTTCAGCATGTGTCACAATTGTGACAAAATTTGAAATATTACCTTTTGTAGTTCCTTTCTTTAAGTCACCAACATTGCATGCTTTATTCTTGATCAATCAATATGCCAACAAGGCTCCACATAGGCTCCATCTCAGCTGATATAGGCGTGTCATGAAGATAAGACATGTGATGAATTTTATTTTTGCAAACTTTGTAAAATAGTGCACATTTAATAATACACACATGGTATATTCCAATCAGCCCTTAATTGAATTTTCTAGAACACTTTAAGATGCATGAAATATGTAAAAAGTGTCTAGATACATGTTGTATGATGTGCCAAAAACGTTCCATGTGTCGTGTACGTAGAAAACCGAATTTTCGACGTTTATCGATTATCCGATTTTTCTCTAATTAAATTCCAAATTTTTGCACATGTTATATATATTATGTTACAGATAATTGTAGAGAAAAAGGGGTTTGAGTGATTTTCAAATGCATGATTTAAATGTGCACAAAAACGAGCATAAGATATAAACGTGCATAAGTGTACATGTGTGCATGATAACTTGCCATTACTTGCCTTATTTAGCTTATATATTATGTTGCCGTACTAACGAGCCATGAAGCATTAAAGCTTACATCATATGGCAAACATTTGTTGAGTTTATACTATTTTCAGGTGCCACCATTAATGAACTAAAGTAGTTCATTAAGTGAAGTACTTAGTTTGATAAACTAAGTAGTTCATTAAAGGAAGATTCATTTGGAAAAGGCACAAAGGCAACAAGGCCAAGGAAGGAAAGTTCTCTCCTCCTCCCCATCTTATTAAACACGCCACATATACATAATATATATATATTTTCAGATTTTTTTTGAAAAAGGCACGTACACATGTATTCCAACGTACTACCGACACGTTATATATTTTACGTACGTACGTTAACGTCACACCATTATACTTAACTCATATTTATGAGTACATTCAGGTCTTATATCATATGATATAAGATATGGTGATGACAAATTAAATACGACACGATAAAAGGTTCTAAACCGAAATTTGTCGTATCGGGCGAATACCGAAACTTCGCCAACGTGTCACGTACTTGCCATAAATAAATGGCCAGCCCATATACATCAAAAATTGATGATAATTTCGTGATATACATGATTTATTCAGCCAAAAATACTTTCCATGTTGGCACACACAAATTACTCCACATTTAGGCCAAAATGTGAAGATTCCAATTTTAATTTTGTCACATGTTTATGGTACCACTTTAAATCAGCCAAGTGCTGAGATTTAAAGTATATATTATATATATTATGTATAACATAATATATATATCATGTGCAAAAGTTGGAATTCAAATTAGAGAAAAATCGGGTAATCGATAAATATCGAAAATTCGGTTTTCTACGCACATAACATGGAACGTTTTTCTTGAACATCATGTGACACGTATCTAGACACTTTTTACATATGATATACATCTTAAAGTGTTCTAGAAAATTAAATTAAGGGCTGATTGGAATATTACACGTGTGTATTATTAAATGTGCACTATTTTACAAAGTTAGCAAAAATGAAATTCAGCACATGCATATACATGTATACACGCCTATACAGCTGAGATGGAGCACATGTGGAGCCTTGTTGGCATATTGATTGGTCAAGGATCAATCATACAATGTTGAGAAATCAAAGAGAGAAGCTACAAAAGGTAAGTATTCACCATATACCTCTCTTATGTCACATGCTGAAAATTTCAGCATACTAACATTATCATGGCCGATTTTCTCATGTTTAAGGTGACATATTTTGTCATCTTTTATTAAAGGATTAATTGAAGATGTTATGGAAATGATTTGAATATTATGTAAGATAATAAAGTGTGATATTCTACATATCACACATGCTGAAATTTTTCAGCATGTGTGAAGTGATGGTGGACGAATTCTAAGGCTATTGTGTGTCCAAATTCATTTCTCAATTGATAGCAAGACTTACCATGTATTGTTGATTCATTTTTATGATAAAAATTCAAAGAAAGATGGTAAATAATCTGAATTTTATTTCATAATGCACATGCTGAAAAATTCAGCATGGCAAGGAACATTATGGGCGATTTTTTGGAGTAAAAAGGAAGGATTTGTTGGTCTTGCAATTTATGATGAAATTTTAGACTTATGGTATGATTTTATGATTGATATTGGCACATGTTTAAAGTGTTAATCTCAGATTTTTCCATGTCATCATGTTGACAACATTGAGCCAATAAAGAGGTGCCAAGTAAGCGAAGACTAAATGATGATCCAATAGGAAGATGCCAAGTAAGCAAGGCATTGTCACAATGATGTCTTACACTCTCTCAAGGACTTAAAAGATAATTTTCAAGAGGGGGAGACACACCTAGGGGACGACTGCAACCATTAAAAAGGAAAAGAAGAGAGCAAACAAAACAAGGCCAAGCATTGCAAAATCAAAGTGATCAAAAGCCTAGTTCTTCTCCTACATCTTCTTTCTTTCTCTTTTCTTGTAAAAAGCCTATTGTACTTTACATCTTTCAATCTTGAATAGGCTTCATAGAAACCACCATTCATACATCTTTGTAAAAGATTGATCAAGGTGTGATCGATCTTCATTCTAGCGAGGTGGTGGTGTTCGTGCAAATTGTACTTGTCATACAAGGTTTGTAAAGGGTTGGAGTTAGGTGTAACTCTATCAACCCTGCGGTAAGGTGTACTGCGTGTGTGTGATTAGTGTGAACCAAGGAAGGTGTTCCTTGAAGACTGGAGTAGGTTGTTTATAACCGAACCAGTATAAAATTCTTGGTGCCATTTACTTTCTGCATTTACTTTTCAGTTACTGCACTATTTATCCTTCTTGTACGCATCCGTAAAAATAGTAAACGATTTTCAAAAATTACGAAAATTTCCAGAAATATACTTATATGTTCTAGGGTTAATTTGGCGCAAGTTTCAACCCTTTTGGATAAGTATAAGTCAATCAAAAATCAAAAGTTCTGAGACTAGTGCAGTCTGATTTTCAGACTTGCAAAGGTTGAGACTTTGATAGTAGTTGACCTACTTCCCAAAAGAATTTTCCAAAACTGTTTCAACCCATTTAAATATAGTATATAAGGAGTTAGTGGTTAAATTTTCAGAGCATTTGGACGTTCACACAAATATGAATTAATTTTTCAAAACCATCTACCGTTTCTGGCAGATTTGCACAATCTGATTACAAACGGTTTTTGAAGAGGTTAAAGGTTGAATTTTAATTTGAAATTTTTAGGGGACCCTCATAACATCTGAGGCTAAGCTCTCTCAAAATTTCATAATTTTTGGAGACCTCTAACCTAGTTTTAAAAAACGTTTTAAAACAGGTCCTGAAAACAGAATCTGTTTTCAGAACTTGAATTGGTTAGGTTTCAAGAAATTTTAAAAACCATATCTTCCGCACCATCTATTCAACCCCCCCTTCTAGTGGTGCCTTGCAGATCCTACAATTGGTATCAGAGAGCAGGAACACTCACTACAAAGGATCCAACGATTCAGTGAGATGGCATCCACTAGTCATAGCACCGTGCAAGAAGGAATGTCAACCATAAGGCCTCTTCTGTTTGACGGTGAGTCTTTCGTTCAATGGAAGGTAAGAATGAAACTTTTCTTTATGGCAATAGATATTGATCTTTGGTCGATTATAGAAGATGGTCCCTTTGTTCCATCTAAGTCATCCACCGTAGACGGAGTCACACTAGAAGTTGTTAAATCTAGACAAGAATATACGAGTGATGATAAAAAGAAACTTAGTATGAATGCTAAGGCTATGCAACTACTATTAAACGGCCTAAGTAAAAGTGAGGCTAGTTATGTGTCTAATTGTTCTAGTGCTCAAGAGATGTGGCATATTCTTGAAATGAAACATGAAGGGACTAGCCAAGTAAAGGAGTCCAAAATTAATATGCTTATGTCCACTCTTGAGTCCTTTAAATTATTGCCAAATGAGTCTATTGTTGAGATGGATTTACGCTTGACTAACATTTACAATCTCTTGAGTCTCTTGGCAAAGCCTTCACTATGCAGGAAAAGGTACAAAAGGTCTTGCGAAGCCTTCCATCCGAGTGGGACCCTAAAGTAATGGCCATAGAAGAAAGTAAAGAGACCAAATCGATTAAAATGGAAGAACTAATCGGATCACTTAAGGTATATGAAAACAAACTCTCTTTAAGACATTCTGAGTCCATTTCTAATAATGATAGGGCTATAGCATTTAAATCAAATGAATACGTCGTAGATGATAGTGACACAGATTCCGATGATGAGGACTTAATCACAATGGCTAAAAGATTAAGAAAAATATTGAGAAAATCGATTAAACATAAGTCTACCTCATCTAAGGATCATAAAAATAAAAATAAGGAAATAAAGTGCTATGAATGCGGCAAACTTGGACATCTATCATATGACTGCCCTAATAAAGAGAAACAAACAAACAAATACCCTGACAAGGATCGGAACAAGAATAGACTCGTCTCAGAACCTAAGCAAAGGAGAAGAGCATTCAAAGCCTCCACTTGGAGTGACACATCCGACTCTGAGACTGATGATACGGAAGAACACAAGGCACAAGTATGCTTTACATCTAAAGCATCAAATGAGGTATCTTCTGACTCTGATTCCGATTCTGAATGTTCATATGATGATTTATTTAGTCAATATTTAGAATTGCATAAATTTTCAAAGACTCTTGCAAAAGAAAAGAAACGATTAATTGAAGACAAGAAATTGTTAGAATCTTCTAACGAAAATCTTGTCGCTCAATTAAACGATTCTAAAGAAGAGTCATCATGCATCATCAATGCATTAAAATCTGAAATTTCATCATTGACATCCGAGAACGTTGAATTGAAATCCGAGATTTCAAAATTAAAATCAAGGAATGCCGATGTAGAGAAAAAGGTGAAACAGTTTGATACAGGATCCAACATGCTGCATCGCATTATATCATCACAAAAGCATGACAGTGATAAAACGGGGTTGGGATACGTTGATACAAATGAAGTATCAACCAAACCAACAAAGTTTGTTATGTCTAAGAAAATAGACACCCCAAAGCCTCAAGTGGCGTCTAAGATGGCACTAAAATTGCATATTCCCTCATCACGCCCCACTTCTTCATCATATCATGCGAAATAAAATGTTGTACCATATAGATATGAAAAGAAAAGAGTGATGCATACACGGCATTCAATCCATCCAAGCACTACGCATACAAACACAAGGACATATCCAAAACGTCCTACATATAATGCATATAAAGGAGTTCTTGGCCAACGGCCAGATACAGTCGCACCAAAAGTTTATTATGTTGCGTTCTCATCACCTTTCTCACCTTTTGGAAGACCTAGAAAGGTCACCCAAATTTGGGTACCAAAAGGGATATTTTCAAAGGGTTGAATAAATAACCCTTAAGAACGCACGTAATATGAAATGCATAATTTTTTTTTCAGGCATCTTTTGATTTACTTTTCAAAATAAAGGGGGAGAAAAAGCATGATTTAAGGGGGAGAGAGAAAGACTAATTGCATAAATTAAGGGGGAGAGAGAAAGACTTTTATGCATAATTGAAGGGGGAGCGATAGGATTTAAATCATGTGCATAAATTATTTTGAAAATCATCAAAAGGGGGAGATTGTAGAGAAAAAGGGGTTTGAGTGATTTTCAAATGCATGATTTAAATGTGCACAAAAACGAGCATAAGATATAAACATGCATAAGTGTACATGTGTGCATGATAACTTGCCATTACTTGCCTTATTTAGCTTATATATTATGTTGCCGTACTAACGAGCCATGAAGCATTAAAGCTTACATCATATGGCAAACATTTGTTGAGTTTATACTATTTTCAGGTGCCACCATTAATGAACTAAAGTAGTTCATTAAGTGAAGTACTTAGTTTGATAAACTAAGTAGTTCATTAAAGGAAGATTCATTTGGAAAAGGCACAAAGGCAACAAGGCCAAGGAAGGAAAGTTCTCTCCTCCTCCCCATCTTATTAAACACGCCACATATACATAATATATATATATTTTCAGATTTTTTTTGAAAAAGGCACGTACACATGTATTCCAACGTACTACCGACACGTTATATATTTTACGTACGTACGTTAACGTCACACCATTATACTTAACTCATATTTATGAGTACATTCAGGTCTTATATCATATGATATAAGATATGGTGATGACAAATTAAATACGACACGATAAAAGGTTCTAAACCGAAATTTGTCGTATCGGGCGAATACCGAAACTTCGCCAACGTGTCACGTACTTGCCATAAATAAATGGCCAGCCCATATACATCAAAAATTGATGATAATTTCGTGATATACATGATTTATTCAGCCAAAAATACTTTCCATGTTGGCACACACAAATTACTCCACATTTAGGCCAAAATGTGAAGATTCCAATTTTAATTTTGTCACATGTTTATGGTACCACTTTAAATCAGCCAAGTGCTGAGATTTAAAGTATATATTATATATATTATGTATAACATAATATATATATCATGTGCAAAAGTTGGAATTCAAATTAGAGAAAAATCGGGTAATCGATAAATATCGAAAATTCGGTTTTCTACGCACATAACATGGAACGTTTTTCTTGAACATCATGTGACACGTATCTAGACACTTTTTACATATGATATACATCTTAAAGTGTTCTAGAAAATTAAATTAAGGGCTGATTGGAATATTACACGTGTGTATTATTAAATGTGCACTATTTTACAAAGTTAGCAAAAATGAAATTCTGCACATGCATATACATGTATACACGCCTATACAGCTGAGATGGAGCACATGTGGAGCCTTGTTGGCATATTGATTGGTCAAGGATCAATCATACAATGTTGAGAAATCAAAGAGAGAAGCTACAAAAGGTAAGTATTCACCATATACCTCTCTTATGTCACATGCTGAAAATTTCAGCATACTAACATTATCATGGCCGATTTTCTCATGTTTAAGGTGACATATTTTGTCATCTTTTATTAAAGGATTAATTGAAGATGTTATGGAAATGATTTGAATATTATGTAAGGTAATAAAGTGTGATATTCTACATATCACACATGCTGAAATTTTTCAGCATGTGTGAAGTGATGGTGGACGAATTCTAAGGCTATTGTGTGTCCAAATTCATTTCTCAATTGATAGCAAGACTTACCATGTATTGTTGATTCATTTTTATGATAAAAATTCAAAGAAAGATGGTAAATAATCTGAATTTTATTTCATAATGCACATGCTGAAAAATTCAGCATGGCAAGGAACATTATGGGCGATTTTTTGGAGTAAAAAGGAAGGATTTGTTGGTCTTGCAATTTATGATGAAATTTTAGACTTATGGTATGATTTTATGATTGATATTGGCACATGTTTAAAGTGTTAATCTCAGATTTTTCCATGTCATCATGTTGACAACATTGAGCCAATAAAGAGGTGCCAAGTAAGCGAAGACTAAATGATGATCCAATAGGAAGATGCCAAGTAAGCAAGGCATTGTCACAATGATGTCTTACACTCTCTCAAGGACTTAAAAGATAATTTTCAAGAGGGGGAGACACACCTAGGGGACGACTGCAACCATTAAAAAGGAAAAGAAGAGAGCAAACAAAACAAGGCCAAGCATTGCAAAATCAAAGTGATCAAAAGCCTAGTTCTTCTCCTACATCTTCTTTCTTTCTCTTTTCTTGTAAAAAGCCTATTGTACTTTACATCTTTCAATCTTGAATAGGCTTCATAGAAACCACCATTCATACATCTTTGTAAAAGATTGATCAAGGTGTGATCAATCTTCATTCTAGCGAGGTGGTGGTGTTCGTGCAAATTGTACTTGTCATACAAGGTTTGTAAAGGGTTGGAGTTAGGTGTAACTCTATCAACCCTGCGGTAAGGTGTACTGCGTGTGTGTGA
Source organism: Eustoma russellianum (assembly GCA_036186865.1). Lineage (NCBI taxonomy): Eukaryota > Viridiplantae > Streptophyta > Magnoliopsida > Gentianales > Gentianaceae > Eustoma > Eustoma russellianum. The sequence goes on along the minus strand of AP025043.1, from coordinate 24,831,152 downwards.
TTAGTGTGAACCAAGGAAGGTGTTCCTTGAAGACTGGAGTAGGTTGTTTATAACCGAACCAGTATAAAATTCTTGGTGCCATTTACTTTCTGCATTTACTTTTCAGTTACTGCACTATTTATCCTTCTTGTACGCATCCGTAAAAATAGTAAACGATTTTCAAAAATTACGAAAATTTCCAGAAATATACTTATATGTTCTAGGGTTAATTTGGCGCAAGTTTCAACCCTTTTGGATAAGTATAAGTCAATCAAAAATCAAAAGTTCTGAGACTAGTGCAGTCTGATTTTCAGACTTGCAAAGGTTGAGACTTTGATAGTAGTTGACCTACTTCCCAAAAGAATTTTCCAAAACTGTTTCAACCCATTTAAATATAGTATATAAGGAGTAAGTGGTTAAAGTTTCAGAGCATTTGGACGTTCACACAAATAGGAATTAATTTTTCAAAACCATCTACCGTTTCTGGCAGATTTGCACAATCTGATTACAAACGGTTTTTGAAGGGGTTAAAGGTTGAATTTTAATTTGAAATTTTTAGGGGACCCTCATAACATCTGAGGCTAAGTTCTCTCAAAATTTCATAATTTTTGGAGACCTCTAACCTAGTTTTAAAAAACGTTTTAAAACAGGTCCTGAAAACAGAATCTATTTTCAGAACTTGAATTGGTTAGGTTTCAAGAAATTTTAAAAACCATATCTTCCGCACCATCTATTCAACCCCCCCTTCTAGTGGTGCCTTGAAGATCCTACAATAATATATATAAATTAAACTTTAATATTCAGCACTTGGCTGGTCTTAAAGTGGCGCCTTACATATGTGACAAAATTGAAATTGGAATCTCCACAATTTGGCCTTAATGTAGGGTGATTTGTGTGTGCCAACATGGAATGATTTTATGGCTGTAAATATCATCATACCCACAAAATTTATTGATATTTTTGCGGTGTAGAGGCTGGCCATCTATTTATGGCAAGTACGTGACACGTTGGCGAAGTTTCTGTATTTGCCTGATACGACAATTTTCGGTTTAGAACCTTTTAACGTGTCGTATTTAATTTGTCATCACCATGACTTATATCATATGATATAAGACCTGAATATACTCATAAATATGAGTTAAGTATGGTGGTGTGATGTTAACGTACGTACGTAAAATATATAACGTGTCGGTAGTATGTTTGAATACATGTGTATGTGCCTTTTTCAAAAAATCTGAAAATATATATATTTATGTATATATATGCGTGCATTAAGTGTGGGAGGAGAGTGGAAGAATTTCCTTTCTTCACCTTGTTGCCTTTGTGCCTTGTCCAAATATTGCTTCCTTTAATGAACTACTTAGTTTAATTAACTAAGTACTTCACTTAATGAACTAGTTTAGTTCATTAAGGGTGGCACCTGAAAATAGTTCAAACACAACAAATGTTTGCCATTTGATGTAAGTTTTAACGCTTCATGGCTCGTTAGTACAACAACATTATATACGAACTATATAAGGCAAGTTATATGCAATATGTCATGTATATTTATGTCATGTACGTTTTTATGCAATATGTCATGCACGTTTAAATCATGTATTTTGAAATCACTCAAACCCCTTTTTCTCTACACAAGTAACCGAATGGTCTCAATACGAGTCATGGGTGCAAAAACTTCATCATAGTCAATGCCAAATTTTTGAACGTACCCTTTTGCAACTAGACGAGCCTTATACTTGTTTATAGAGCCATCGGCGTGTTTCTTGATCTTGAACACCCACTTCAACCTTATTGGTTTAACGCCTTCGGGTTTGTCAGCTAGCACCCAAGTCTTGTTTTTGTTGATGGAATCTATTTCATTCTTCATAGCAATCATCTATTCCTTCGAATCTTTTGCTTCAACAAAAGTTCTCGGCTCGTCATCAACCATCAAGGCAACATCATCATCATCCATATATGAAGCAAGAACATAATCATCCAGATACTTAGGTTGATTCTTAGGTCGGATTGACTTTCGTAGCATCGTAGGCGAGCTTCCTTCTTCTAGATCGGGCTCAGAATGTGCGGTAGCCCCACTCGGCTGCGCGTGGCTAGGGTCTGATTGCTCCACCATCGGGCTGGGAGCATACGGCCTTGGGCTGGACAGGGCCGAAGGCTCTAAGGTCTCGGGCGGCTGTGTCATCTCCGGGGCTGTTGAAATATACGTGGGTCCTTTTCCTTCATCAAGTGTATTACGCCATACTACTTGGAACATGCCCGGCGGCTTTGATGTCTCGTGTCCTTGTTCATCCCATTTCCAACCAACACTCTCATCAAAGATCACATCGCGGCTTATGCAAATTTTCCTTGTCTTGGGATCATAAAGGCGATACCCCTTTGTACCCGGCTCGGTCCCAAGATGGACCATTGGCCGTGCCCTATCATCAAGCTTCTTCAAATGATGCGCTTTATTCTTGGCATAGGCAAGACAACTGAAAATTCTTATGTGATGAAGACTTGGTTTTTCTCCCTTGTGCAACTCATATGGTGTCTTATTTTGTAAGGCTCTCGTAGGAAGGCGATTAATCAAATATGTTGATTGTCGAACCGCTTCTCCCCACATATAATTAGGCACACACAGCCTTCAAGATGCTTCTTGTCATCTCCATTAATGTCCGATTACGGCATTCTACGACACCATTTTGCTAAGGTGAATATGGAGTCGTCAAATGTCGTGTTATACCCTTCTTTTCACAAAACGTGTTGAACGCGATAGAGGTGAACTCCCCTCCTCTATCGGAACGAAACACCTTTAATTCTTTTGAAGTGGCTTTTTCGGCCATTACTACAAATTTCTTGAAGACTTCAAATGCACCACTCTTTTCCTTTAACAAATAAGACCACATATATCCTGAGTAATCATCAATAAGCACAAACACATACCTATTTCCACCAAGTGAGCTGGGTGTGATAGGGCCAAGCAAATCTCCATGTACGAGGTCCAAAGATGCGTCCACACGATACTTAGTGCTGGGAGGAAACGGCAATCGCGACTGCTTGCCAACGAGACACGACTCACATATTCGATTCTCATGATCAATATAAGGTAATCCACGTATGATGTCTCTTCTCTTCATGTTCTTCAAGGTTTTGAAACTCACATGACCTAGGCGTGCGTGCCACCTCCATGCTTCTTCATTAATCTTACTTTGAAGACATGTTGGAATACCCGGTTGTATATTGATCTTGTACAATCGATTTGGGCTCTTTGGTACCCTCATCAACATGCGACCCTCCTTGTCAAACAAAGACAAGGTGTCGTCCTTCATCCTTACCTTGCACCCGGCCTCGGTTGCTTGCCCAAGACTTATTATATTGCTCCACAACTCCGGTATAAAGTAGACTCCACTAAGCAAACGTTGCTCGCCCGATTTTCCTTGAAGGATAATTGACCCTTTGCATTTAATCTCAACACAAGATCCATCTCCAAATCTCACCTTCCCTTTTACGTTTTCATTCATCTCGGAGAAGTAAGATCTATTTCCAGACATATGATTGCTTGCTCCGTTATCAAGATACCACATGTGATCTTTAAAAGGTTGAGAAGTCAACTTACTCGGCATCAAGTTCTTCTCATTTAAATTAATCTCTTGGGGTTGGTGAGTCACAACTTCATGCACAAAGATGGTCTCGTCAACATCATGTCCATCGGCCATGAGAGCATCACCCGGCCTTGCTCTCTTTTCGGGGCACTTACTCGCGAAGTGTCCTGGTTTCTCACACCGAAAGCATATTAATTTCGAACGGTCCCTCTTCGATTTTCCTCTGCCTCTTCCGCGGTTTGTGTGCGCGTTGAAGGCATCATCGCTGCCTTGCTGTGGATCAGACCACTTGTCGCGGCCCCTTCCCCAGCCGTGGCTCCTACCGCGAGCCCCACGGCCACTACTCTTTTGGTCCGAAGACCCTCGCTTTCCCCGGCATTAGTATATAAGAGAGTATTTTGAGGAGTCGAATTAATAGTCTCTTCATTAATCCGTTCCTCATATGATTTCAAACGACCAACCACGTCCTCGAAGTCGATTTTGTTCAAGTCCAATACTTGTTCAAGTGACGCAACGATGTGTATAAACTTTGATTTTGGCAAACCATTAAGGAATTTTTTGACCATCTTGGAGTCATTTAGGGGCTGCCCAAGAGAGGCTGATCTTGCAGAGATCTCGACCAACTTACTGGCAAATACATCAATAGTATCCGTTTCTCCCATCTTAAGCCTATCAAACTCGGCGGTTAGGGTTTGGAGTCGCGCCTCCTTCACTCTATCCGCACTTAGATGTCGCGTTTTTATGGTCTCCCAAATTCCTTTAGATGTTTCTTGATGGCCAACTTACAAGATCATGTTTTCGGGGATGGCTTGAAACAAAAGAGCAATGGCAATATCGTTCTTGTCTGGATCATCCGTCCCTGGATCAATCGTATCCCATACCTTATGAACTCTTAGAACGATTTTCATTTGCATAGCCCATACGGTATAATTGGTCGGAGAAAGCATCGGGCATTGTACGGCTGTAGAGCCAACCTCCCTGCCTCGCGCATCGGACGCTGCGCTCGAAGGCCTTGCGCTGGTCTCGCCGGTTTCACTCATGAAGATGTTTTTTGGTCCCTTGCCACTTGGCCGAAGCAGTCTATGCCCTTTGAGACTTCGGCCGATTTGTCACAACCGGGTCCTTCTCGGTTTTTTTTGATTACGCGCTGTTGTGTTGAAGATTCCTTCGTTATCACGAATCTTCAACGATGATGTAATGAATCCGGCTATGTTGATATGATGAACACGGCAGCCTCCTCCTGGGATCAACCTTCACACGGAAACCCTACCACGGTGGCTCCTCCCTCCTCAAACAACCTTGGTTCTGATACCAAATGAAGTAACAACGGATTCAACAAACACAACACGTATAAAACACAACTCACTTAATTAATATTCGTAAAATAACTCAAAACCGAACAACACTCGCCGCCACTACTATGGTTCGGCCGACCCCTTTAAATAGACCCACTAGTCTAGACAAAACCTTAACCTAATAGGAAATAGATAAACATCATTAAAGGAAATATACCAAAAGTTAAACTCCTAGTTATCAGGAAACTCCTAATCCTTATCTATTAAGGAAATTATCCAACATTCACAACACCAGAACTGGATTTTACAATTTCTGCAGATTGCAATGCTTCCATGGGGTCATCAGGAGGAACTGAGCTGCCAGATTGCAAAGATTTTGTTGAAATATTACCGTTAGAAATTAGTTTTTTATTTGTAATGTTTGTTTCTTCTCTCTTTGCAATGTTACGTTACTCCTACTACTATAAAGTGAAGTCACTGGTCTGTGTTCAACTGATTTGAAGGTTAATAAAATCTGAGCATTTCTTCTTCATATTATCTTCTCTATATGGTATCAAAGCTTATTTTGGAGAAGAAATCGCAAGTTCAGAATTGTATCATTACAATCTTTATTATTGCTGCCATTGTTGCAGTATTCTTCATCTTGAAAGATCTTTAGAGAGCAAGACATTTGTCGCACACATTCTTTCAAGGTTTTTCGAACAAGAGCTTAATAGAAAGGAAAAGAAAAAGGGTTGAACAAGTATGAAATTGTTGAATAAGAAGTTGAAGTGTACAGAACAAGGTTGATCAGAAGAATAAGGAAAGGAAAGTGCAGAAATGTGGAAGAAAGGGGAAGAAGATTGGTTTTGCGATTTTGTCGAAATGAAAGTGCGGAAACTGTAAAAAAAGGAAAGTGGAATTATTTTTCAGTGTATTTTGATACGTGTATTTTCTTGTTGAAATACAAGTGGAAAAGCTAGTGCGTGTCCTTGCATGCTGCAGTACATGTTATTATCCAAAGGATAACACGTTTCTTCTAAATTTTTTACAAAGTGGAATTTTACACCACCAGAGTTTGACACATAACCCACTTATCTTTTCTTTGAAGCTTCTTCAAGAAGCCTCTTTACAACTTCCTAGAGAAGTTTTGTTACCACTTGCACGATATTTTCTTCACTCATCCTTCCTTTCTTCTAAGCCTGTTCTCTGGTTCTTTCTCTTTCCTCAAACATTGATCACCTTCTTCGTTAAGTTCTTCAGTTCACAAGAAATTATTCTATGTCTTCTACAAGTACTCATGTGTCTGCTATTCGTCGAAATGAAGCTTCTTCTTCCTCGGTTACTGCTGCTATACCTACTGCTCCGTTACCGTCAAATGTTCTTGATGGTAGCTCACTAATGGTTATTAACCTGAAGTTAACAAGTTACAACTACCTCGCATAAAGCAAGGCGGTTGAGATGTTTATTATGGGTGGAGGAAAAGATGACTACCTTTATAGTAACATGCAAACTCCGTTACCTATCGATCCTATGTATAGACAATAGAAAACTGAAAATGCCATGATTATGTCATGGTTAATCAGTTCCATGACCCTAGAAACAGGGAATAATTTTATCCTCTATTCCACTGTGGCTTAGATATGGAAAGCTGCAAAAGAACTGTATTCACAGACGGATAATGTTGCAGAGATATATGAACTGGAGTCTCAGGTGAACGAGATAAAACAAGGTGACCAACCTGTTAACTCCTATTACTCTCAACTTACTCTCGTGTGGCAACAAATTGATACCTATGAAACTCACAAATGCGGTTTACCAGCTAATGCAATTGCATTTAAGAAATTCATTGAAACAAAAGGGTGTTCAGGTTTCTACAAAGGCTAAACAAATACTTTGACTCTGTACGAAGTAGATTGTTGGGAACCAAGCCTTTTCCTACCTTAATATCTTTTTTTTATAAAGTTAGACTCGAAGAGTCCTGTATTCGAATCATGATGAGTAACATAGCACTTTCTACTGATAGCTCTGCTCTTTCTGTTCAAACTATTCTTGATATCACAAAATCTGTTCAAACTACTTCTGATACTTCTAATCCTTCTGCTTGTGCTGCCTACAAAGGACCCATGCAAGGTGGAAAACCTTACTGTAAGTATTGTAAACATACTGGTCACTCGTTTGACAATTGTTACAGCAGACCTGATGCGAAAGTACATCGACCTACTAGATTTTTTGGGAGTAAATGGAGCAATAACAAGTGGAAGTCACCAAATAATGATCAATGGAGAAACACTGGACCTCAAGGATCAATGGCTCACATGACAACTCAAATGCAGAATGAGCTGAATGGTCAGATGAGTCAAGGAACTAATCCACATCTTCAGCAACATATAGATGTCAAAATATTACCAAACACATCCTTATTCCATTGACGCAGATCCTTTTTTAGTGCGAACAACTTCCGATATAAACCTCTCATACCACCAATCGTGGGGTAACTTGTCCATGTATGTTTGATAAATGTTAAAAAATCAGGATGAGAGAACCAAACATCAAGAAAGCGAAATGAGCTGGGACCATTATTTGCTGAATTGCGTCACAACAATAACAAGGGCGCATGGTCTGACGAAGTGCGATTCAAATGTTGCACAATCTGATTGCTAAAGACATCTGAGAAGGATTCTGAGATAAAAATTCTATCTAATCGCCTCCACACTCTACCAAGACCACGTCCGTCTGTCCACGTAAACTTGGATCCTTGATAAGGTATCTCCATTAATGACGATTGCTGAACCCAATTGTTAAAGTCCGACAATGAGCTCAGAGAAGGCAAAGATCGACCTTTGTGCCCATCTAGCGACAGAAATGTATTGAAATCCCCACCTACAATGAAAGGATCATCTATCCCTTCTGCAAAGGATAATAAATCCGCCCACAATAAACGACGCTATGCAATTGTATGTTTGCCATAGACTGCTGACCACCAGAAGGTTATTCCAGTTGACACAATTCGAAATTTTACTGCCGTCTGCTGAAATCCATTATAAACATCGATATGATGCATCATGGAGCTCATCCAAAATATCCAAATGTTTGCGTCTAAAGATGAAAGAGCATTAGAAAAACCCAGTGACAAACGATAAAAGTCTAATTTTTCTTGTCTTTGTTTTGGCTCTATTATAACAAGCAAATGTAAATGATGTTGACGTACCAATGTTTTGAGTCTGTTTAGAGAGGTACGAATTCCCCGAACGTTCCATGTGATGGCATTCATTGAGAGATATTTAGATCCAAGCTTGAAGCAGATCTAGTAACCCTTGTTGTAGCAGGCGGAGGAGGCATGTCCTTCTTTCGTATACGATGCCGTTTAGTACTACAATCCAAAATGTTACCATCAAGAGAATTTAATCCTTGTGCATCCAGCTGATCATGCGGTAATGCAGTAGTAGTCAATCGTCTAGTTATATCGTCCGCTGCTTCCTGAAAATCATGTTCAACTGTGATAGTTGTGTTGTGTAATGCTTCCGTGTCTGAGACATGACCTGAAAATTCATCTACGCCCGTATCCAAAGGATCTTTATTAGTTGGCTCTTCCTGAACAATGGTCTCTTGCGGCTTTGGATTATGGGGATGGTCTAAAGCGGATTCATCATGATGTAATTGATCTTTTAGAGCAGATGAGTCTGGTAAATCTTGTTGCTCCTCACTTTGCAGGAAAGATGGAGGTTGCAACTGCTGATCTGTCTGTTCATGTGGTTCTTCAGCAAATCCGTCGATTGTGTGTTTAAGCGGATGGTCTTTTTTGGGTGTCCATCTCTAAGGATGTGAAGCGGTTCCTTTTATTTTGCTTTTGTTTGTATAGGGATATGATCAGTAGAAGCAGGCTCTTTGCCTTGAGTACAAGTTTGCTGCGAGTGTCCTAGAGTTTGACACTTTGAACAGTAATTTGGTTTGTCTTCATACACCACAGATTGAAAGAAACCGTAATCATGGCTTTGGATATAAAGGCAGGCAGGGAGTTCCGTAGAAACATTTATTTCAACACAAACTATGGCCACTGACGGCTGCAGCAAATTGGCTGTTGCACTATCAGCTTTGAACGGAGTGCCAATTAACTTTGCTACCTCAAAAAGTGCCTCTTGTTTATGTAAATATAATGGCAGCCCTGGTAAAGATACCCAAACAGGCACAATCGGTGCATCTATTTTGGGATCAAAACCATACGACCATTTCATTAAACGCATATGGTAACCCATTACATTCCATGATCGACGTGCAAAACAACGGATATAATCTAATTCACGTTCGAAAGTGATCAATATATGCGTGGCGTCAATTAAAGTAATCTTCATGCCTAAAAATCAAACCTTTTCAAACCATACACGAATGGATTCCAGTTTAGGTCTTCCATACCAAAAGGTACCTACCAGGCTGTACTTGAACGATTCTGTCAATGAGCTAATCTCAGCCTTGGAGAAACTAATTGCCGGAACGCCCTTATATATATATATATTCAGTTTTTTTAAAAAGGCACTATACACATATATTCCAACGTACTACCGACACGTTATATATATTACGAACGTACGTCTTCGTCACACCACTATACTTATGTTACGTCTGTGACTTCGAGGGAAAGAAAAAGAAATTTAAATAAAACAAAGATGATAAATCCTAGTCTATTTAGAATTTTGAAATTAGGATAAGTCCTAAATCAAATACAATTAGGTGAACTATGTAGGATCTGCAAGGCACCACTAGAAGGGGGGGTTGAATAGTTGGTGCGGAAAGTGTGGTTTTTAAAATTGTTTTGACCAAAAACTCAACTTCTAAAAAACAGATTCTGTTTTCAGGACCAGTTTTAAAACGTTTTTAAAACTAGGTTGTAGGTATTCAAAAATTCTGCAATTTTGAAATAACCTATCCTCAGATGCTACGAGTGTCTCCGAAAAATTTCAGATTTAAATTCAACCTTTAACCCCTTCAAAAATTGTTGGTGGTCAGATTGCACGAATCTGTCAGAAACGGTAGACTGTTTTGAAAATTTTGTTTCTATTTGTACGTGACTCCAATTGCTCTGAAATTTTAACCACTGACCCCTTATATGCTATATTTAAATGGGTTGAAACAGTTTTGAAAAATTCTTTCGGGAATTTAGTCAAATACACTCAAAGTCTCAACCTTTGCAAGCCTGAAAATCAGACTGCACTAGTCTCAGAACTTTGGATGTTTGATCGACTTATACTTGTCCAAAAGGGTTGAAACTTGTGCCGAAAGAACCTTAGAACGTGTGGCTATGTTGTCTGAAAGTTTTGTGATTTTTGAAATTCGTTTACTATTTTTACAAACGTGATCAAAAACAGTAAACAGTGCTGAAACAGAAAATCAGTGCTGAAAGTAAAGCACACCAAGAATTTTATACTGGTTCGGTTATCAACAACCTACTCCAGTCTTCGAGGAACACCTTCCTCGGTTCACACTAATCACACAACACAAATACACCTTACCACAGGGTTGATGGAGTTACACACCAACTACAACCCTTTACAAACCTTGTACGATGAATACAATTCGCACGAACACCACCACCTTACAAGATTGAAGATCGATCACACCTTGATCAATCTGTTACAAAGATATAGAATGTGTGGTGGTCTAAGATAAGCCTATTCAAGAATATGAATGTAAGTACAATAGGCTTTTAGAAGAAAGAAAGAAAGAGAGTGTAGAAGAAGAAGGCTAGAACACTTTTGATCTTTTAATTTGCAACTCTTGTTCTTGTTTTTGTTTGCTCTTCTCCTCTCCATTTTAATCATCATGGCCGCCCCCCTTGGTGTTCTTCCCCTCTTAAAAATTGTCTTCTAAGTCCTTGGAAGAATGTGTGGCATCATTGTGACATGATCTTGCTTACTTGGCACCTCCTCATTGGATGATCAAAAAATCTGAAAATATATATATTTAAGTACATATATGCGTGTATATATGTGTGGTGAGAGGAGGAGGAGACTTTCCTTTCTTAGTCTTGTTGCCTTTGTGCCTTGTCCAAATGTTGCTTCCTTTAATGAACTACTTAGTTTAATTTACTAAGTACTTCACATAATGAACTAGTTTAGTTCATTAATGGTGGCACCTGAAAATAGTATAAATACAACAAATGTTTGCCATTTGATGTAAGCTTTAACGCTTCATGGCTTGTTAGTACGGCAACATTATATATGAACTATATAAGGCAAGTTTTACGCAATATGTCATGCACGTTTATGTTATGCACGTTTTTATGCAATATGTCATGCACGTTTAAATCATGTATTTTGAAATCACTCAAACCCCTTTATCTCTACAATCTCCCCCTTTTGATGATTTTCAAAATAACCTACTTTCATAATTTAAATCCTATCGCTCCCCCTTCAATCATGCATAAATTCAAAACTTGAATTTCAAAATTCCAAGTCGCTCCCCCTTAATTTATGCAATTAGTATCTCTCTCTCCCTTAAGTCATGCTTTCTCTCCCTCTTTATTTTGGAAAGTCAATCAAAATATGCCAAAAAGTCTCCACATATGCTCCATCTCAGCTGTAGGGGCGTGTATACATGTATATGCATGTGCCGAATTTTATTTTTGCTAACTTTGTAAAATAGTGCACATTTAATAATACACACATGTTATATTCCAATCAGCCCTTAATTTAATTTTCTAGAACACTTTAAGATGTATGACATATGTAAAAAGTGTCTAGATACGTGTCGTATGATGTGCCAAAAATGTTCCATGTGTTGTGTACGTAGAAAACCGAATTTTCGATGTTTATCGATTACCCGATTTTTCTCTAATTAAATTCCAACTTTTTGCACATGTTATATACATTATGTTACACATAATATATATAATATAAACTTTAATTCTCAGCACTTAGCTGGTCTAAAGTGGCGCCATTAACATATGACAAAATTGAAATTGGAATCTCCACAATTTGGCCTTAATGTGGTGTGATTTGTGTGTGCCAACATGGAATGATTTTATGGCTGGAAATAACATCATAGCCACGAAATTTTTATTGATTTTTAAGGTGTAGGGGCTGGCTATCTATTTATGGCAAGTACGTGACACGTTGGCGAAGTTTCGGTGTTCGTCCGATACGACAATTTTCGGTTTAAAACCTTTTAACGTGTCGTATTTAATTTGTCATCACCATGACTTATATCAAATGATATAAGACCTGAATATACTCATAAATATGAGTTAAGTATGGTGGTGTGACGTTAACGTACGTTTGTAATATATAACGTGTATGTAGTACGTTGGAATACATGTGTGAAAATATATATATTTAAGTACATATATGCGTGTATATATGTGTGGTGAGAGGAGGAGGAGACTTTCCTTTCTTAGTCTTGTTGCCTTTGTGCCTTGTCCAAATGTTGCTTCCTTTAATGAACTACTTAGTTTAATTTACTAAGTACTTCACATAATGAACTAGTTTAGTTCATTAATGGTGGCACCTGAAAATAGTATAAATACAACAAATGTTTGCCATTTGATGTAAGCTTTAACGCTTCATGGCTTGTTAGTACGGCAACATTATATATGAACTATATAAGGCAAGTTTTACGCAATATGTCATGCACGTTTATGTCATGCACGTTTTTATGCAATATGTCATGCACGTTTTTATGCAATATGTCATGCACGTTTAAATCATGTATTTTGAAATCACTCAAACCCCTTTATCTCTACAATCTCCCCTTTTTGATGATTTTCAAAATAACCTACTTTCATAATTTAAATCATATCGCTCCCCCTTCAATCATGCATACATTCAAAACTTGAATTTCAAAATTCCAAGTCACTCCCCCTTAATTTATGCAGTTAGTATCTCTCTCCCCCTTAAGTCACGCTTTCTCTCTCCCTTTATTTTGGAAAGTCAATCAAAATATGCCCGTAAATATGGAAAGAGCATGAAAAAAAAATCATGTATTTTGAATAATCTCAAACGTGCGTTCGTAAGGGTTATTTATTCAACCCTTTGAAAATATCCCTTTTGGTACCAAAATTTGGGTGACCCTTCTAGGTCTTCCAATAGGTGAGAAAGGTGATGAAGGCACAACATAATATACTTTAGGTGCAGATGCGTTTGCCATTTGGCCAAGAATCCCATCATACGTATAGTGTGGTTTTCGTTTTTGATATGTATTTCGGTTTACATGCACGGGGCGTGATCTAGACGTATTTGTATGATATGAATGTCGCACATGCATCAGTGACTTTCTATATGGCACGTGATTACTCTTTGTATGATAAGAAGCACGATGAGATGAGATGAGTGGTGTGCTAGTCTTCTTCTCATATTTATACGGCACGTAATTATACTTCATATGATATGAATAAGAGATATGACGAGATGTGGGGAGAGGGAGTTTTTGCGTTATTTTAGGCGCTACGTATGCCTTTGATGTGTCTACTTTCTTAGACAAAACAAACTTGGATGGTTTAGATGATGCTTCGTTTGTCTCACTGTATCCTAATCTAGTTTTATCACTGTCATGTTTTTGTGATAAAATAATGCGATCTAGCATGTTAGATCCCGTATCGAATTGTTTCATCATTTTCTCTAAATCCGTATTCCTTGATTTCAAGTTCAAAATCTCGGATTTCATTTCAGTGTTCTCGGATGTTAATGATGAAATTTCAGACCTTAATGAACTTATGATGCAAGACGACTCTTCTTTTGAATCGTTTAATTGAGACACAAGATTTGTGTTAGAGGATTCTAACAATTTCTTGTCTTCAATTAACAGTTTCTTTTGTTTTGCATGAGTTCTAGCAAACTTATGTAATTCAAGATATTCAACATATGGATCATCATAAGATAGTTCAGAATCCGAGTCAGAATCAGAATTTACCTCATTTTCAAATAGTGGAGGCATTTGGCTTGACATATCTTTTTCCTCGGTTTCGTGGCTAGTGGTTGTCAACTCACACAGATCGTTGGATCTTCTTGATGTGAGTGTTGCTGCTCTGATACCAATTGTAGGATCTGCAAGGCACCACTAGAAGGGGGGGTTGAATAGTTGGTGCGGAAAGTGTGGTTTTTAAAATTGTTTTGACCAAAAACTCAACTTCTGAAAAACAGATTCTGTTTTCAGGACCAGTTTTAAAATGTTTTTAAAACTAGGTTGTAGGTCTTCAAAAATTCTGAAATTTTGAGATAACCTAGCCTCAGATGCTATGAGTGTCTCCTAAAAATTTCAGATTTAAATTCAACCTTTAACCCCTTCAAAAATCGTTGGTGGTCAGATTGCGCGAATCTGTCAGAAACGGTAGACTGTTTCGAAAAATTTGTTTCTATTTGTACGTGACTCCAATTGCTCTGAAATTTTAACCACTAACCCCTTATATGCTACATTTAAATTGGTTGAAACAGTTTTGAAAACTTCTTTCGGGAAGTTAGTCAAATACACTCAAAGTCTCAACCTTTGCAAGCCTGAAAATCAGACTGCACTAGTCTCAGAACTTTGGATGTTTGATCGACTTATACTTGTCCAAAAGGGTTGAAACTTGTGCCGAAAGAACCTTAGAACGTGTGGCTATGTTTTCTGAAAGTTTTGTGATTTTTGAAATTTTTTTACTATTTTTACAAACGTGATTAATAACAGTAAACAGTGCTGAAACAGAAAATCAGTGCTGAAAGTAAATCACACCAAGAATTTTATACTGGTTCGGTTATCAACAACCTACTCCAGTCTTCGAGGAACACCTTCCTCGGTTCAAACTAATCACACAACACAAATACACCTTACCACAGGGTTGATGGAGTTACACACCAACTCCAACCCTTTACAAACCTTGTACGATGAATACAATTCGCACGAACACCACCACCTTGCAAGATTGAAGATCGATCATACCTTGATCAATCTGTTACAAAGATATAGAATGTGTGGTGGTCTAAGATAAGCCTATTCAAGAATATGAATGTAAGTACAATAGGCTTTTAGAAGAAAGAAAGAAAGAGAGTGTAGAAGAAGAAGGCTAGAACACTTTTGATCTTTTAATTTGCAACTCTTGTTCTTGTTTTTGTTTGCTCTTCTTCTCTCCATTTTAATCATCATGGCCGCCCCCCTTGGTGTTCTTTCCCTCTTGAAAATTATCTTCTAAGTCCTTAGGAGAATGTGTGGCATCATTGTGACATGATCTTGCTTACTTGGCACCTCCTCATTGGATGATCATTTAACTTTTGCTTACTTGGCACTCATTGATTGGTTGAATGTTGTCATCATTTGATGACTTGGAAAATCTGAGAATTTCACTAAAAACATGTGCCAAAATCATCATAAAATAGTTGTCATAACATCCAAGATTATCACATAAATTAAGCAAGATAATATTTCTCCAAAAAGGTTAATAAAATCGGCCATGACATGTCTTGCACATGCTGAAATTTCAGCATGTGTAACATCCACCTGTTATTCAAAATATTGCCTATTTTGCATTGATTTAATCCAACAATTCAATCATCATTTAGTATGCAATATTCTCATCATGTATGGAATAAAAGTTAGACACAAATGTGGACTAAATTTCAGCCACTATACATTACACACATGCTGAAATTTTCAGCATGTGTGATATTAAAAATATCACCATTTTAATTTCATAATTAATTCAAAACATTACCATAACATCCTCAATTAATCCTCATGATTCAAGATAGTAAAATATGGCATTTATAAGTGTAAAAATCGGCCACTCAAACTACACATGCTGAAATTTTCAGCATGTGTTTCAAATGAGATAAAATTTGAAACATTACCTTTTGTAGCTTCTTTCTTTAAATCACCAACATTGTATGATTCATTCTTGACCAATCAATATGCCAAAAAGGCTCCACATATGCTCCATCTCAGCTGTAGGGGCGTGTATACATGTATATGCATGTGCTGAATTTTATTTTTGCTAACTTTGTAAAATAGTGCATATTTAATAATACACACATGTTATATTCCAATCATCCCTTAATTTAATTTTCTAGAACACTTTAAGATGTATGACATATGTAAAAAGTGTCTAGATACGTGTCGTATGATGTGCCAAAAATGTTCCATGTATTGTGTACGTAGAAAACTGAATTTTCGATGTTTATCGATTACCCGATTTTTCTCTAATTAAATTCCAACTTTTTGCACATGTTATATACATTATGTTACACATAATATATATAATATAAACTTTAATTCTCAGCACTTAGCTGGTCTAAAGTGGCGCCATTAACATGTGACAAAATTGAAATTGGAATCTCCACAATTTGGCCTTAATGTGGGGTGATTTGTGTGTGCCAACATGGAATGATTTTATGGCTGGAAATAACATCATAGCCATGAAATTTTTGTTGATTTTTAAGGTGTAGGGGCTGGCCATCTATTTATAGCAAGTACGTGACTCGTTGGCGAAGTTTCGGTATTCGCCCGATACGACAATTTTCGGTTTAAAAACCTTTTAACGTGTCGTATTTAATTTGTCATCACCATGGCTTATATCAATGATATAAGACCTGAATATACTCATAAATATGAGTTAAGTATGGTGGTGTGACGTTAACGTACGTACGTAATATATAACGTGTCGGTAGTACGTTGGAATACATGTGTATGTGCTTTTTTCAAAAAATCTGAAAATATATATATTTAAGTACATATATGCGTGTATATATGTGTGGTGAGAGGAGGAGGAGACTTTCCTTTCTTAGTCTTGTTGCCTTTGTGCCTTGTCCAAATGTTGCTTCCTTTAATGAACTACTTAATTTAATTTACTAAGTACTTCACATAATGAACTAGTTTAGTTCATTAATGGTGGCACCTGAAAATAGTATAAATACAACAAATGTTTGCCATTTGATGTAAGCTTTAACGCTTCATGGCTTGTTAGTACGGCAACATTATATATGAACTATATAAGGCAAGTTTTACGCAATATGTCATGCACGTTTAAATCATGTATTTTGAAATCACTCAAACCCCTTTATCTCTACAAACTAAAGATAGAATTACATGGAAGAAATCCTAAACAACTAAGATATATACCAAAACCTAAACTATCCTTCTATTTAAATAACCTAAACTACCCAAACCCTACCCCTTGCACCTCAGCTGCCGCCTCTGCTGGAAGGAAATAATTCATTCCCTCAAGATTTCGGCCATCAGTAATAATATCAAATATTGATATTTGATTGCTGCAAATTGGCCTAACGTGAACAATCAAATAAGATTAAGGAAAAAAAAAAGAAAAGAAAAGGTGCAGCCTTTGAGTCTCAGCAAGCCGAGGGTTTGAGGAAGAAACTCAGTCCCGCCTTCAACAAGCCTTAATTCAATTGTACAGTATAGTATACGTAAATCAAGTAAGTAATCTCTCTATACTTGCTATGATTTTGCAAACCTATACATTATTTTGGTATTAACTTTGGATCATGCATAAGTAAATTTGGATGCATAGATTGATGTACATACATTTCTTATGTAGCCGAATATATGTGTATTTGTATAATTATATATATGTGTGCTGTGGTTGGCATGTAAATTTTATGCAATTTGTAATTGCTGTGGTTTTTAGATGCTCTGGCCGAATGGCCATTGATGAAAAAAAATGATATACTTTGATATTTGTGGTATTGCACCCATGACTTTATGCATATATATTTTATTATGTGCCTCGGTTGTAGGCCTTGGCGGCATGTATGTGTGTAAAAATCTCATATTTATATATGTGTGATGTTCTTAAATATAATGTTCTATGTAAAGTGATCTTTAGAAAAATAGATAAAAACTAGTTCTCTCCGGTAAATGTTGAAGTAATAGAATAAGAAATTATTTTGTTTACATATCATAAAAATAGTTTTCTCCAACTTTTATTTGAAGATTTTGCCTATACATTTTGAGCCACAAGAATAGGAAATCATTTTTGTCTGCATATTTTTAAAATTAAGTGGTTGTTGGAATTATTGAATAATTTTAAAAATGTGTAAGAAATCTAAAAGAAAAAGAGAACTTTTCTTTTTGTAAAGTATGAAAGTTGTGTTACTGTATTTACAAAAAAAAGGGTCTGAAGGTTTACAAGGAAATATTAAAGCTCGGTTTCCAATATAGAATTGCATAACATGCATAAATTGAGTTTTGAGAAGGTGTCAGTATATTACATATATGAATATAAAGCAATTTATTTTGTATATATTTTTGAAATAAATGTTAGGTATTACGATTAGTGGCCGACTTCCTTCAAAACAAGGTTTGAGTTGTGAAAATTGTAGGTAAATGGTAGTTTATTTTATATGCTATGTTTATATATGAGTTATATATGTGAATAATATTTGCGATATTATATGTGTATGGCCGAAATGGGAGTGTTGTGGGTGTTTATATGTAAGGGTGGAAAATATTTGTAGAAAATGGCAGGTTATTTTAGTGTGTGAGGGAAAGAATTGGATAAAATTCATTGGGTGCCAATTAACTGAAGGCACCCACTTGCCGATGTGGGATTAAATGTAAATGTGTACATATGATGAACAGAAACAAATGGTATGCAGATTCACAGGGTTGTTCATAAAAATATTTTGGTATTCTATGTTGCAGTGAACGAAAGGAAACAAAAAAAAGGACAGTGTTGTTTGGTTTCTTTCTTTCTGAATATTGGAATTTCATGTGTGTTAATGATGTGGGAAAAATCACATTTGAGTATATTTGTTGCATGTTGCAAGTTAGTTATTTGGTATATCAATATTAGATTTGGTATTTGACATGGGATATTTGGTTATTGGTCTATTTGGTTAGGGTATTTGGTAATTGAGGGTATTTTGGTAATTTTGACAAATTTGACCTTTTGGCCTTTTTGGAATTTGGACTAACTTTGGTACTTGGAAATGATTTCAAAAAGTTGCATTTGCATATTTTTGGAAATTCACACTTACAAATGAAATATATCGGTGAGCCGAGTTGATTCCTATTTTGGTTATCGAGCGCTGCAGATGTAACTAACTCGTCAGGGACAGGGTTTCTGTATGCCTATTCGGATTGTTGCAGATATAACTACCTCGTCAGGGACAGGGCTTTTGTATGCATATATTGGGCCTGAGCGTAACTACCTAGTCCGGGACACGGCGCAAAGGCATATATTTGGTGCTATAGACGTAACGACCTAGTCTTGGACAGGGTGTCTATAGTATATTTGGTTTTGGGGGAATCAATTCGTAAGTCTTACGGTATAAGTCACTTGTAAGGATAGTGCTATAGCCATTGCATTTGATTTTGGACTTTGGACCGATTAAACCGGATTTGGTTATTTGGATATTTGGATCGGTTTAATCGGATGTGGACATTGGATTTGGACATTGGACATTGATATTGGAAACATTAGTTTTGAGATAAGGAGAACATTGGCATTGCATTGCTTTGAAAAAAAATTGCATCACGTTTTAGCTTGGACTAACCTTTGCTTGGCTGTCGTTTGGTTTGACTTGGTCATCGGTCTATTTGTTGACTTTGTTACGTACTTAATTGAACTTTGTTTTGTACTTTGCTGGGTCTATTTGCTCTATTTGCTTTTGGATGTTAGGGGCAGAGTTGTAAATTTACTTGCGAAGAGAAGCATGATATTATTTTATGTTGCTATATATCGTTATCACACTTGCTTCTCCGTGTATGATCCCATGGTAAGTATAGTGGGATTACTTGCTGAGCGACTTGTCGCTCAAACCACGCTTTAACATATTTTGCAGATAGACAGGTGATTGAGTTAGCATACCGAGGATGACCAAGAGTGGAGATATTGAGGTCGATGACATTCCAACGAGACTTTCGAGGACTTAGTTGAGATAATGATTTTCGATACTCGAGGTTTATGTACTTTAGACATTTAGTTATATCTACATTTGACATTTGTAACAGATTTAGATTTGACTAGGCATTGATATTTATGATGATGATTATTTCGAGGTTTTAAATTTTGACTTCTGCTGACGTGTATCTGTTTGGATTTTGACGCTTTGTATTCTCCTTAGTGAGATACGGCGGGTGCATTGTTCCCGATGTTAGGTCTTGGGAGCAGGGTGCTACAACTTACCTCATATTTATGAGTATATTCAGGTCTTATATCATATGATATAAATCATGGTGATGACAAAATTATTACAACACGTTATAAGGTTCTAAACCAAAAATTGTCGTATCGGGTGACTATCGAAACTTCGCTAACGTGTCATGTAATTGCCATATATAGATGGCCAGCCCCTATACTTCAAAATTAGCCACAAATTTCATGTCTTACATGGTACAATCAGCCATAAAATCATTTCATGTTGGCACACACAAATCATCCCCAATTAAGGCCAAATTGTGGAGATTCCAAATTCATCTTTTAAGCACATGGGGGGCGCCAATTTAATCAGCCATTAGAGCTATTAAAGTTATTTTATGTATATTATATGTGGCATAATATATATAACATGTGCACAAATTTTGAATTTAATCGGAGAAAATTCGCGTAATCGACAAAAGTCGAAAATTCGATTTTCTACAAACACGGCGCATGGAACGTTTTTGGGATGACATGTAACATGTATCTAGACACTTTTTACACATTCAATACATACTAAAGTGTCCTAGAATATTCAAAATTAGGGCTGATTGGAATATACCATATGTGTATAATTATTGTGCACTAGTTTACAAAGTTTACAAAAATAAATTCAGCACATGTACAAGTTTCAATCACACGCCTAATGCTGCTTGGTGGAGCTTATGTGGAGCTTAGTTGGCATCTTGATTGGTGAAGAGTGTACCACACAAGGTTAGTGACATAATGGAGGAAGCTACATAAGGTAACATTTCAAACTTTGTAGCAAATGTAACACATGCTGAAAATTCAAGGGATTGATGTGTAGTAATATGGTAACATTTCAAAACTTGGAGAATACAACACATGCTGAAAATTTCAGCATGTGACAAGTGAGGGGCGATTTTTGTTACTTTATGGAGACCATTATACTTTGCAAATTAAATGGGATTAGTTGTATGATATTTGGTAAGGTTTTTACTACTATTTTGGCACATGTTTTGAATGTTATTCTCAGATTTTTACAGCCATCAAGTGATGACAAATCTCATTCAATCAAGGAGTACCAAGTAAGCAAGGCCAAGACAATCATCCAATCAAGTTATGCCAAGTAAGCAAGTTGATGTCACATCTATACAAGACATTCTTCCAAGGACTTAAAAGAGAATTCTGAAGATGTGATGAAGCCCTAGAGTGGGCGGCCAAAGCAAAATAAAAAGGAGAAGAAGAGCAAACAAAATGAAAGACAAGTCTCATAATTTCAAAGTGGAAAAGGAGTCTTCCACTTTCTTCTTTCACATTTCTTTCTTCTTTTTCTTCTTTCTCAAGCCTATTGTATCTATATTCAAACATATTGTATAGGCTTCCTTCATACCACCATACATGCCTTATTGTTGTAAAAGGTTGATCAAGGTGTGATCAATCCTTCATTCGTTCGGTGGTGGTGTTCGTGAAAGGTGTGATTGCTTGTAACGTTTGTGTAAAGAGTTAGAGTTGGTGTGTAACTCCAGCAACCTTTGTGGTAAGGTGTTATTTTGTAATTAGTGATAACCGAGAAAGGTGTCCTCGAAGACTGGAGTAGATTGTGTTAACCGAACCAGTATAAAATTCTCGGTGTTATTACTTTCAGCATTTTACTTTCAGTTTTTAGCACTGTGCAACATTTTTATTGCACTAGTAAAAATATCAAACGAATTTCAAAAATCACAAAACTTTCCAGAAACATAGCCACATGTTCTAAGTTTCATTTAGCGCAAGTTTCAACCATTTTGGACAAGTATAAGTCATTCAAACACTAATAATTCTGAGACTAGTGCAATCTGATTTTCAGACTTGCAAAGGTTGAGAACTTGAACGTATTTGACATACTTCCGAAAGGAAGTTCTCAAAACTGTTTCAACCCATTTAAATATGTATATTAAGGGGTTTGTCATTAAATTTTCAGACCATTTGGAGCCACGGATTAATCGAAATAAAATTTTCAAGTCAGACTACTGTTTCTGACAGATTTGCGCAATCTTACCACAAACAATTTTTCAAAAGGTTAAAGGTTGAATTTTTCTGAAATTTTTAGGAGATACTCAGAACATCTGAGACTACAATCTCTCAAAATTTCAGAATTTTTGAAGGCATGTAACCTAGTTTTTCAAACGTTGCAAAACAGGACCTGAAAACAAAAACAGTTTTCAGAAGTTGGGTTTTTGGGTAAAAACATTTTAAAACCAAATTTTCCACACCCACGATTCAAACCCCCCCTTTCTAGTGGTTCCTTAGGTCCTACAGTTGTATCGTGGTTTTTGGTTGTACTGACTCTTGCGTGCGATGACTTAGCTGCGTGTGCTTTACTTGCTTGATTGTACAGGAAGGGCAAATAAGGTAAATTTATTTGTGAAGAGAAGCATGCTATTTTATATTATGTTATTTATTTATTTTATTCACACTTGCTTCTCCATGTATGATCCCATGGTAAATATAGTCAGGTTACTTAATGTACGATGTATGTCGCTCACCCCCCTCTATCAATCAGTTTTGCAGATAGACAGGTAAAGGAGTTAGGATATCGTGGAAGATCGAGACTGGAGATTTCGAGATTGAGGATATTCGGATGAGACTTTCGAGGATTTAGTTGAGACAATTATTTCGATATTCAAGGTTTATATGTTTTGGAGATTTAGGGTTTATCTACATATGACATTTCTATCGAGCTAGATTTGCCTAGACATTGATGTTAATGATGATGATTATTTTATAGAGGGTTTTTAGTTTCTATGACTTCTGCTGATATCGATTTACGCTATTATGCTGACGTATAATGGATTGTATCGATGCTTTGTATTTTCCTTAGCGAAATACGGCGGGTGAGTCGTTTCGAGTACTAGGACTCGAGACGGGTAAATGACACAACAACTTTTTGAAACACTTAAACTCTATATTTTTGTTTCTCAATGGCAATTTCATCTAATTTCTCGTTGAATTCTTTTATCTTGAGGGCTATGTCACGGCGATGGATAATTTTTTCCAAAGCAAAAGCAAGGGGAGGTGATGCAATATAATGCCTTTTCCTTGTTGGGGGCATCGTTTTCAAGTTTATCCATCTGGACTTTGAAAAGGATGCACTCCACTCAGCTAACACATCATCCATGTCGTATGAAGCTCCTCCTTCCCTTGTTTCTTCTCAGAATCAAGAATCACGGGTTGAATTGATTCGAGAGTGGTTTGAAGATTTTGAATGCCTTTATATACACCCACCACCAAACGGAGCTCTTCTGCAATCTGTTGATGCAAGATTGCGAACAACTCGCCTAGGAGTGACATGGTGTGAGTAAGTTAAGTAGGCTTGAACTGATTTCAAGAAATGCAGTTCCCCAATAGTTTTTTTAATCTAATACAAGGATGACCCAATTTTTTTGTAATGGAGTAAAATTTGGTTGGTAAGAGGAGAGGAGGCAGAGAAGCGAAATATAAGGTAACTTTGGGAAGGTATGAATTTGTCCATGAGTTTGGGAGCAAGTGGTTTGCAGCTGCGTCAAAATCGTCGTCTTCCCCTTAGCAAAAAGAGTTTCTGTTCCCCTGTGTGGGCCCCTTCATTATTGAGAGAAATGCGAAGAAATTACAGCATTACACTGCGTGTTGTGTTGCTGGCACGGCATTCCAGAGCCCATGACCTACCAAAATAAGAAGATGATAGAGGAAGATAAAGATTACTCTGTAAGTGACAGTGCAAGTTGATTCAGACATCATTACAGTGCAAGTTGATTCAGATATCAGGACGAATTGTAAGGACATCCTTTAATTTTCTAGTAGTTTCAATGTTTCAACCCAATATAACTGAGTTATGTCCTAAACCAGGTCATCCTTTAATTTTGATGCCAGTCAGTAGAATTACCTTGGTCTCAGATAATGACCAGACCAGTTAAGCTTTTTTAACACACACAGACCTCCAAAAAAAAGAAAGAGAAGGGGAAAAAAAGCTGCCTCCAAAATGTTCTCCATCTTTATAAAATGTTGGGTGCATCATGCAAATATTGATTCACGAGTCCGAAGGAGGAGGTAGTTTGATTACTCGTACAATCTTGGGAATCACGCGTAAGCTTTTGTATTCTTGTGTAGCTTTATGGCTGCTAAATTTTGATGGACATCATAGTAGTTATTAATTTTAAAGAATATACTAATATGATGCTGACTCCAAACGAAGTTGCTGACTCCACGTTATTGACCAACAGTAAAAAAAAATTTCTTCAAAAGAACTAACTGTGAAACTTGGAAAATCAGGTTTTTTCCTACATCATGTGTTATTTTTACGTTTACCTTTGATATTTTAACCAGGCCTTCATTATTGATTTCTGAATATCATGGATATACTTTTTTATGATAATTGAAAAAAAACTACTCTAGTTTTATATGTTTTGACAAACCTCGCAAGTTTTGTCTTTTACACATCATTGAATCGAGCACTGTGATATTAGTGGATTAGTGCTTCATGAAAGTTTTGTCAATGTATATCTGATTTGTGGTAAGTTTGAGTAATAGGGTTCAGCATATCACGTGATGCATTCAATTTTTGTTAGTGAAGCATGTATTTACGTTTCTGGTTGAACATGATGTGGATAATGAAGTAAAAGATGGGTTTCCATCGCTTGAAGTGGAAATTCTTTAAATTTTGTTCCCTCTATTAAGATGTAGGACGACATGTTAGAGGAAAGGCCTTCTCCCCCTTAGAGTTTCAGACTCACTTACACATCATTTCATTTGTTTCTCCTTGATTCACCATGAATCTTCCTACAGGTCTGCAATGTTTACTTGAGCTTTTATGGTTGAATCTAATGAGCCACAGAGTCCGAATTTTTTGTCCATCGATTTGGTGCTGTATTAAATCTGTATATGGTAGGATTTGGTGATGCTTCCACATATAGGAATAGCATTTACATTATTCAGCAAATCTCACCTCTTGCTCTAAGTATACTTGGCGGAAGTTGATAGGGATTCTTCGTTCCTTTGATCAGTTTGGCATGACTCTCTTTTTGAACTGTCTTATATGTTTGCAGCAAAGAAGCTCATGTGTCCTGTCTGATGAATTGAATGTCTATTTGTAGCTAATGCTGTCATTGAAGATGCATGTGAGCGTGTTATTGTGGGGGATCTTTTCTGTGATATCCCACTGGGCTTATATGTTGTTCGTGGGGATAATGTTGTTTTAATCAGGGAATTGGTACAATACAAACTTCAGCCACATTATGCTTATATTCGTTGTGCACCATGTAATTTCTGCTTGAACTCTGAGAACAGCTCATATGTCAAAGGACATCTGAGAGTGGAGGAACGATAACCACATGACCTCAGTTGCTCTGCGTGTTTGATTCAGCATCTTGAGAGATTCTTTTGTGCTTTAGTGGGTCGTTGGGCTCCTAGAGGTCCTTGTTGTGAGAGTCGGTTGTGCCAATCCTTTTCCATTTGCAACATTCGTGGTGCCTGCACTACTCTCCCCACTCCCCTTTTGATTTTTTCTTTTTATCGGTTTTCTCTCTTCTCGCATATTGTGTTTGCTCTCCATCTCCAGGTACAAAAAGTGAAAAGGGAGTCAACAGATCTTAAAGGCGCAATGAGAAAGCGAATAGAGTTCCATGACATGGATTGAGGTGTTTGTTGTATAATATCCAGTGGTGTATTATGCTTGCTATTGATGTCATGTCTTTAGCAAATATTATCACGATAACTGGAGTCTGTAAGTGTAAAAACCACCAGTGGAGTCATGAAGATTAGCCTAAAACGAAAAGGGAGAAGAACGACGTGTAGGTATTTAATGTAAAACTAGCGTGCCGAACTTAGCAACAAGGGATGGACTGTCTGGAGACGCGGACCATACGTAGGAAGTGCTGTGAATATTGGGAAAATTAGTTTTCTCGGCCTGGGATCTTCCATCTTGTTTTACCTTACTGTGGAAGAGCTGAACTTTGGTTGTGTCTGCGCATCTGGCTCTTAGTTTGAAAAGAAAACTATACCGATCTACTAGGTCTGTTACTTTTAAAAATAACTGCATTTAACATAAACAATCAAGTTCTATGTTATTTTGTGAGGATGTAATATAACAAATAACACGATTTTAACAATAACACAGTCTATCTATTGTGAAATAACATATAACTTGATTTTTCAATTAAATACAGTGATTTTTAAGAGTAACAAACCTTTTAGATCTGTAGAGTTTTCAAACTGATTACCGAGAAGAACGAAATTGGCATTCTAAGCATTAGAGGAGAAGAGTAACAGTGATTAATGAGTAATGAAAAAAAACTCTTGCGTTAAGTAGTGTTGGGAATAATTCAAGTCAGACAAAATTAACTTCTGTACAGTAGTGGACGACCTGCCAAGTTCAGGGTAAACTGGATTGATCTGCTAAGTCAAGACAGTTCAGATAGCTAATTGGGCTTGCAGAACAGTCAGCTGACCTGCCGACCTTAACTGAACAACACTTTAGAACATGAGTTTTGTACTGTCAGCCTTCCAGCCGAGCTGAACTAGAGTCAATCTGATCAGACAGATCAGATCAGTCTAGTTGGTACAATTGTATTTGCGTTATGGGCTGATCATCGGCCTGCCGAACTTGGCACCTCAGCACAACAACCAACAGTTGTGCTTTCAGCCGCTTCAGCCGAGCAGAGCTCAACACGGCTATGCTGTAGAACAACGAATATTCTCAACTAAACAGCAGAGCTCAACACAAAGCAGAGTTCAGCATATCAACACTGTACAACAACAGTGATGCGCTATCCCACGGTCAGCTGAGCTCAACACAAAGCAGAGCTCAGCTCGGCAATAACCTTCACAGCTCTACAGAGCAAAGATCCGAGGTTAGTCCAGGACTCTGTCTTTAAGACGTATTGCTCAGGTATACTGTGTCCAACCAGAAGAGCAACCGTCTCCCATGATACAACGGAGGTCAGTTCAGACGAGTGGCACTGCAGCGTTGAACTCCACGAACCTGTTAAGATGTCATGAACTTCTCGGTATACTGGAATGCAGAGGTGTTTGGAAGAATTGAGTATGCAGAGGTGCAGAAGGAGATTGCAGAGAAGAGAATTTTCGGATTTTTGTGTGTGTCCATAGAGGTCAAATAGGCCACTATTTATAGGAAGTTTCTGAGGTCAGCAGTTACAGTCAGTCCAATCTCAGCCGTAGGATGAGATACCAGTTCGGCCTAAACCATTGCATCAGATAACCGCACCAGGTCTGCCCTCAGCCGTCAGATCAACTAACTGTTCAATCTGAGCTGTTAGATCATAATAAATTCAAGACGGCCTGCAGTCTGCAGCCCGCAGCCTGGCCCGCAACCTGAGCCTGTCAGCTCAGTCTGTCACCTGAGCCCATCAGGTGCGCAGCTCAATCCGCAAAATGAGCCTACGCTCAGGTAAGGGCCGGGCTGAGCTGATTTTTTCCTTTACTTTGAGCATTAATTTCTCATTCACCCGGTATCAGAATCGAGTGATTCAAACGCTTACAATTATCTTCTCGTCGCGTAGATAATGAAGAACTCATTAGTTTCCACTTATTATTAGTGAAACTAATCATAATCGTAGCTCAAAATACGTTGCTAATCACAATTTGCAACTTGACCCAATTTCAATTTATCCAACACGTAGATCGTCTCAATAGTCAATAGAATAGTGCATGTTCATTTCTGGTAGTAGAGTTAAATGAGAAAACAATCAAATTTATGTGTGTGTATATTACATATAAATAAATAAAAATAAAGAAAGAGAAGCTCATACTTATAGAGTACGAGAACCGTGTTATTCCAAATAGATATCATATGTTGCAAAGAGTAGCCCTTCAGAGGCATGGATCAGTGAAAATGTAACAGGCATTACAGTATGATGAATTGTGACGGAGTTCAATCATGTTGATATCACATAAACGCACGAGTGACATAAACTACTAGCATAATTTAAAATGCTTTTGACTGTTGAGTGACACAACGTCTACAATACAGAAAATACTCTTTTTGTCATAAAAATAATGATCTACTTAACTTGATAGATATAGATAAGCGAAGTGTTTAATGATAACTTATTGCGGGAGTTGGAAATAAATAACACTTAATGTGACACACATTTTCTTTCTTGAGAACATACACTCTAGGTATTTTATTGTGTGGGCATAAATAAATAAAATCAGTTAGAATCAACCAACAAATGGCATAAGGGTCCTAAAAATGGAGCCTCCAGAACATAGTCCAGTTGGTATTCGGGTTGAAATTATTCCAAGAAGTCAATAGTTCGATTCCAAGGACACGCACAATGTGAGTGTTCCACTGCTGCTAGACCGAAGACCTGATTTGCAGGACTCACCTTATGTGGATCACTACGTAAGTCCTCATACAACCTAGGAAGCCGCTAGACTCCTAATTATCATCCTCCACAATACTCTTTGCAACTGCGACGGTGAAACCAGGGCGAAGTATTTCGCCTTTATGGTCCAAGAAATCCTAAAAATGCAAAAAGCTAAAACGAGAAAGTCCGCGTCCATTACCCTATTCGACCAAAACGTGTACGAAACAACATAAGGCCATCTCCAACCCAAAACACCAAATTTTGCACCAAATCACCTATTTGTGCAATAAATAGTAAAAAGTACCCCAACCACAAACACCAAATCCAGCACCAAATAAGAATATTCTTTAAATATTCTTCTATCATTCTATTTTTAATTCATTATTATAAATAATTTAACACAAATTTAACATTCATATAAATTTAAGGTACTTATTCATTAATTCATTATTCATCGAAGGATCGGATCGATCAGTGGACAGAAATGCAGCACCAAAGCATCAGCAACACCAAGCCTTCATGCAACAAGCCCTCCTTCAACAGCAATCCCTTTATCACCCGGGTCTCTTAGCTGCTCCCCAGGTCCCCTTTCTTCAACATTTTTTATTGCATAATTTTGGTAGCAAAGTGCTCACCTTTTTTTTTTTGTTGTTAATTTGTGTGTTTCACTGCAAATCTTAACCTTGTATTCTTATAGTTACTAAAAATGCTTATGCTTTTTTAATGAGAATAATAGAGTGAAAGATGACTTAAATTTTTGCCAATTTTCAATTTCCCATATCATGTTGGTGCAGCACCGTGCCGATCTTCTCTTTTTTTTTTCGTTTCTTTTTTCATTTAAATTTTCATTTGTCTATATTGTGTGGCTTGTTCTTTATTAATGACAGGATTCCAATTGAGGGTGGTGTCTGTTGATGATGGCCTCAATCAGTCTGACAACCTATATTTGTTGGTTCTTCCTTTGTTTTAATGTATTTCGCGTCTTTCTTTATGCTATTGTGGTGGTTTTGGTATTGAACTTCTTTCATGGGAGCGAGGTGTATCTTTGATAATCATACTAAACTCGTCAGCAGGCCATCTTTGTTTTAGTGCACTGAAATAGTTACAAGGTTTGTCTTCCATGGCAACATCTTGGGATTCTTTTGTCCTTATGTCCATTTAAGGATGCGGTTAATGAAATTGTGTGACGACTCCAACGTGGAAATGCCTAAAGAAGTACAGAGTCATTTTCTCCACATCATTTTATTGTATTGTTTTTATCATCTTTATCTTAAGGGAGGGAGGATGCTTTCTGGCATTTGGGAAAGCTGCACCTAGTTTATCATGATTTGGGCTCGTATTTATTTTTTCTAGTTTTGTAAATAAATTTTGCAATGTGCATGTACACCTTAAGATTATCATGCACATATGTAAGTTCTCAAAGCTTGTAAAAGTTCCATCTTTACACTGACAATTTTCCTTTTATGCCCTACTGGTTCTTTTTATTTTCTTCTCCTGGTCTGATAAGCGGGGAGGGAGGTATATCACCCCAGGTTCCTACACTGCGCCACTGTGGTTTTTGAGCTTCCACCCAGTTACTGGAAAATCACAAGTGCAATGTTATTTTTGTGTCATTAACATCTGATATATATTTTAGATGGGTTGTTTCTCAAGTTGGAGGTGATTCTTTCTTCACCCTAGTGGGGAAAATTTGCCTTTGTTGGGATATTGAATTATTTTAATCAACTGCTGCTGCTCATTGTTCTGCTGGTGGTAATTTGAACTGCTTAATGGTGAGTATGAGAGAAAAGGCGAAAGCTTTCTTCTGAAAAGATTTTGGATTTTGCAGATTGAACCCATCCCGAGTGGAAATCTACCTCCTGGATTTGATCCAAGCACATGCCGGAGTGTGTGAGTTTCTTTGACTACTTCTCTCTCTGTTAATGGACAATGTCCTGATTATAACTCTATATTGCTACTCAATATCCTTAAGCTTTCCTATCAGGTTCTGTCTGATCCTTTCCTTTTCTTGATATTTCCTTTTGTTTGACCTATTGTGTGTTGGTTGTGGTGATTTAGTGTTATGTCAACTTCTTTCTGGCAGGTTCATTTGCATTTTATTTTCAGTTTCTTGTGGTGAAATCTTATATATTCTTTGTTTTCTTTTTTTTTCCTTTGTAAACCTTTAGGTTTTTTTTTTCTTTTTCATTTTTGAGATAATGCAGGTATGTTGGTAATATTCACACCCAGGTTACAGAACCACTTCTTCAGCAAGTTTTTGCAAGTACTGGTCCCTTAGAAGGCTGTAAGCTTGTAAGGAAAGAAAAGGTAGGTAGCTCCCAAATGAAAACTTCTCTTGGCATGAGACTATAGTTATCTTTGTTGGGGGACAAGGTCTTTCAGTTTTCGTGTTCTCTTTGCCCACCACAAACCTGGAATATCAGTTGGCATTCACGTTTTCCCCCGCGAACCCTCTTGCAGTCATCATATGGCTTTCTGCACTACTATGACCATAATTCGGCTGCACTTGCTATACTATCTCTAAATGGAAACAATTGTAAGTTCAATTATTGCTTAAATCTTGACCTAAATTTTATTTTTCTTGATATCGGTGATGTCCAATCTATTAATTTGCAGGTTTGGGCAGCCTATTAAAGTTAACTGGGCATTTGTCAGTGGTCAGAGAGAAGACACATCAAGTGGGTTCGTATTTCTTGTTTCTTCATCCGAAATTATAATATTTTTCATTATAAAGTATACAAGGGCCTCTTATATGAATTTGGGATTATGATAATATTCTCTCGTCTGGGTCATTTCCACATTTTTGTTGGCGACCTCAGCCCTGAGGTTACTGATGTCATGTTGTTTGCGTGCTTCTCTGTTTACCCCAGTTGTTCGTATGACTCTATACCCTTATCTTTCAACTCGCTTTGTGTTTGTCTTATTGAATCTTGTTCCTGATGGTGCTTAACGGAGCATGCGGTTTTTTGTTTTTTGGTTGTGGGTTATAGAGATGCAAGGGTGATGTGGGACCAGAAGTCAGGGCGATCGAGGGGGTATGGGTTTGTGTCTTTTTGGAACCAACAGGTAACCATTTTATGTTGTTACCATGTGAGAGTTGTATTTGCTTCTGTGTCCAGAATGCTTAGTTTTTTTTTGAAAGAAGAATGCTTAGTTGAATGCCAACGTTTTCTCCCATTCCAGGATGCTCAGAGTGCAATCAACGATTTGACAGGTAATTGTAGAAATGATGAGAATAAAACCAATGTATAAAATAGAGCCGTTCAGTTTATGTAAATAGACTAGCAAGTCATCTATGAGATGACAAACTGATAAAGAGCAGAGAGCCGTTAGTATAGCCGTTGCTCTTCTGTCTCTGTCCATTTTATGTTGTATATAAAGGAGGTATAGTTGTAGTATGTGGAGTAATGAAGAATTTGATTCTTCAAAACATTTTTTAAATTGGTTCCGTTATTAAATAGAAGTGGATTTCATTCATCTCTTCTGATTGTTCAAACTTGTTATAAGAATTTCTACATGGTATCAGAGCACTCAAAGAAGAGATAAATTTAGAAGCTACAATTCGTTCAAATAAGTTCCAGCAGCGGAAAGGACAAAAAATCTTCAAAAATATCGTGCTCTGCCAATATTCATTGTTCAAAGATCACTGCTTCAATTTGACAACGAAGAAAGGCAGAGGAAGACGAAAACCATTAAAGAGGTTATTTTTGTCAATTCTTAAAGCTGAGGCTATTTCTGTCTTTTTGCAACGAATGAAACTAGACTTCGTCAAAAACAAGAAACCAGCTTTCATCAAAAACAAGAAGACCTTGACCAGCTTTCGTCAAAAACAAGAAGACCTTGTGATCTAAAGACGCCAGTTTCACATTTCTACAAATCTACGTGTCAATCAACGAAGCATACACGCACGAAATGAAAGGAGCATTTATCACTTTTGCATTAAAATACTCCATTTATCACTTTTGCATTAAAATACTCTGCAAACCCATATCACTTCTGCATTAAATTATTCTGCAAACCCATAATTTTTTTTTCTATCTCCAAGAAGCGGTGATAAGGACAACACCTTTCGTCCTACTTCCAGACTTACTATTCTCTACTTTTCTCGACTTTCGTCCCCTTTACTCTTCCTCTTCCTATGAATCGCTTTTTACTTAAGCCTCATATCTTCTTCTTCTACAAAGATCCTCTAAGTAACACTCCATCTTTTTGAAATTTGTCTCAACCTCATACTATGGCTGATCATGGTAGTGAGATAACTTCCACTGGAGTTGAACATAAAGCAGTTGGATCTGGATCTGGATCTTGGAATACTATTGTTGACTCCACTCCGGTAACAATTACAAACCAGAAGTTGAATGGCAATAATTACTTGCCATGGAGTAGAGCAGTTGAGCTCTTTATCACAGGAAGGGGGAAAAAGGAGTATCTGTCTGAGAAAATGGTTATTCCAGCAGAGACGGATGAAAAATTTTTAACCTGGGAGGCTGAGAATTCCATGATTATGTCATGGCTGTTGGGCTCAATGACGCCGGAAGTAAGCAACACCTTCATGCTATATCCTACTGCAGCTACCATCTGGAAGGCTACCAAAGAGATGCACTCTAAAACTGACAACATATCTGAGTTATATGAGCTGGAGACTCAGTTGAAAGATCTCAAGCAAGGATATCAAACTGTTAGCAAATTCTTTGGAAGTCTATCTCAAGTTTGGCAACAAATTGATTCTCTAGAAGCCTATCAATGGGGGTGTACTGCAGATGATCAACTGTATAGAAAGATTAAAGAGACCAGACGGCTATTTGGCTTCTTGTCAGGTCTACACAAGGATTTTGATGGTGTGAGGGGAAGAATTCTGGGCACCAAGCATTTGCCTACTATGAACACAGCTTTCTCAGAAGTTAGGCAAGAGGAAAGCAGGATTAAAGTTATGATGGGATCCTCTATGGGATCATCTATGGTTTCCTCTGAGGCATCTGCTCTTAATGTTCAGGAAAATGAAAAAGATAAGAACGATAAGAATACTGCTCTACTGGCGAGAAAATCTGGAGCAAAGGGTTCTCGCAACTATGTGAAAAAGTACTGTAGATATTGCCAGAGAGATGGACATATGATAGAGGAATGCTATAGGAGGCCGGGCTCATAGGTAAAGCCACCACCTTTTTATTTCAGACAAAATAATTTCAAGCAGAACTCATATGGAAGGTCAGAGACTAATGGCTCTGGAAGATCTGATGCTGACTCATGGAGAACACCCAGAGCTGCAGTAGCTACTGAGACCGAACCAAAGTTCACACAACATCAACTTGACGCATTGCTCAGGGTACTGGAGAGTCAGAGAGCCCAAGTCCAAGAGAATGATATCCGGGCTACTATGGCAACCACAGGTATGACTGGTAAGTCACAGGAGTGGATTATTGACTCAGGGGCAATTAATCACATGACTTTTGATAACTCTAAAATGATAAACTTCAGATCTTTGCGATTCCTAAGAAAGTAAAAATTGCTAATGGAGACAGTATTGCTATTCTAGGTTATGGTGATATTCAATTGTCGGATATGTTAACTCTTAAGCATGTATTATATGTACCTAAACTAGACTGTAGTTTGATTTCTGTCAGAGGTGTAATAAGTGATAATAATTGCTGGGCTATTTTTTCACTGTCTAAGTGCTATTTTATCCCGTCTTCTACTTCTTGCTTCCAGGAGAAAGCATTGAAGCAGAAGATTACCAAGGGAATGATTGGCATGATTGGCAGTGCTAATCAAAAAGGGGGACTGTTCATTTTGGAAAATGCCAGATCAGACCGTATTTTGAAGAATGACAAGTCTGAGTTTTTTGAAGATCATTCTAGTGTCTATTCTTGTATGAACAAACAATTTGCTCCTAGAATAGATAACATCACTTCTAGAATGGATCTTATTATGCTATAGCATAAGAGATTGGGACATCCCAATTTTATGTATTTGAAAAAATATAAATATGGATTGTTCAGTGGTATTTCTCTTCAGAATTTGAAGTGTGAAACTTGCTTGTTTGGTAAACATTCTAGAGCTCAGTTTCCTGCTAAACTATACAAAGAAAGTAAACCTTTTAATCTTATTCACTCAGATATATAGGGGCCCTCTAAGGTGTTAAATGTTAATGGAAGTAGGTGGTTTGTCATATTTGTAGATGATCACACGAGGGTTACATGGATATTGTAGCGCCCCGCTCCCGAGCCTTAGCCTCGGTAGCAGTGCACCCGTCGTATCTCACTAAGAAGAATACAAAGCGTCACAACAACCTGTTACACGTCGGTGTTGACATGGAAATTTTTTTTTTTTGCGGAAACGGTTAAACACAACACTAATTAGGATTTAATGAACATCAATAAAATAAAGACACCATTATTAGGCTGACCAGGCCCTACAAGTCAAAGTCAAATGTCTAAATTTAAAAGTCTGAAAATGTCTCAATGTAATACTGAAAAATAGAAATGCCAATGTCACCCCAAGAATATCATAACCAGCCCGTCTCTGCCCTCGCTGCAATTGTATCTACTGGTCACTCAGCCCACTCCATGACATCGGCACCATCCTCGAGGAAAATATAATCATAGGCATTATAGGTCTCACCTGGAATGGTAGGGGGTGAGTGATGGTAATCACCCAGTAGGTGCCTCTCAAAACAATACGAGCGTACATACCCAAAAAGATATCAACACATAACACATAAAACATGATAGCATGGCTTATACGGAAAGGTAAAGCACTCCACATAAAAATGCGCAAGTACGTAATGCATGCTCAATCAACGTGTCACACGCAACGAGAATCATGTCATGCATTATGCCCCTAGACCTATATGCAATGCATGCTCCCAGGTCCTAAATCCAGCGTCGTGGTCTCTAGCCACCACTAGCCGTTTGGACACCCACGCCGTATAGACGCAGTATGTCTCATGACCCCGGTGCCCTATAGACACGGTAAGTCATCCCGATACCTACGCCCTATAGACGCAGTATACCTCATGCAATGCACGTGCCATGAATGCAGGAACACCACACAGCGGCCATTACTTCCCTCTGTACCACGTCCGTCTTCCATTACTTAGTCTACTTATTTTATTATTTTACTTTATTTACTTTTTTTTAAATTAAATTGGGTTTAGCCGAAAGGCTAAACCCTTTGCCCTTTTATTATTTTATTATTATAAATTTTTTTAAAAATCAAATTGGGTTGGCCGAAATGGCCACCCTTTGTCTTTTATTTTTCTTTTTAAATTAAGTTAAATTGGGTTAGCCGAAATGGCCAACCCTTTGCCGTTTATGATTTAAATTTTTTTTTACAAATGCTGCAACAATCGGCGAAGATGGCCCAAAAAAATTTTTTTTTTATTTAAAATAAGAATCTGCCGAAACAGAAAAAAAAAACCCATCACCTATTAATAACACATAACAAATTTAATAAAAAAATATGCAATCGGCCCTCTCAAAACAAACGATACAATATATATTTATGCAGCATACACTTGCACTTTTCATCAACAAAGAGAATACATCAACAAGTTCATGATCAAATCAAGGATAAAAGAACAACAATAAACACATCAAATACCGTTTTGAGCATGCAAACTTCATACCGTTTTGAGGGAATAAATAATATGCACCTACCTCGATCCTAGCAAGAAGTTATATACGAGAGATGATGGTGATGATATGGTTGTGATTTCCACTCCTCTTGAAGCCTTGGATCAAAAGTTTTTTTTTCTACTAGATGCAGCAAGTTTTGATGGGGGAAGAAGGGGGAAGGGCTGTCGTTGTTTTGATAGAGAGAGAGGGGAGGGGATTAGGGTTTGATATATATTAATAAGAGATTGGGAAAATAAGGGTGGGATGATAAGTGAGGGAAATTAAGGATAATGTATGATTAATGGTTTGAGATAGAATTTAGTTAGTTAAATATTATTTTTTTTCTCCGCATTACATCACACGGGACACACTTCAATTTATATTTATTATTATTATTTTTTTATACGGCATAACATCCTACCCCCTTACAAAAAGTTTCGACCCCGAAACTTGTCGTACCTTACTCAAAGAGGTGGGGGTAGCGGTCGCGCATTTGCTCTTCTAGTTCCCATGTCGCTTCATTCTCCCGGTGGTTGCTCCATTGAACTTTGACATAGGGAATAATCCTCCTTCTCAGCTCCTGATCCTTCCGGTCAAGAATTCTGATTGGCACCTCTTGGTAGGAAGCATCTGGCCTGATCTTAAGTGGCTGATCATCTAACACATGACTTGGGTCGGATACGTACCTCCTCAACTGTGAGACGTGAAATACGTTGTGCACCTAAGCCAGTATCGGGGGTAGCGCCAGTCTGTAGGCCAAGTCTCCAACCTTCTCGAGTATCTCATAAGGTCCAATAAAACGAGGCTTCAACTTCCCTTTAACTCCAAAACGTGTCACACCCTTCATGGGTGACACCTTGAGATAGACTTTTTCTCCCTCCTCGAACTTCAAAGGTCGTCTTTTCATGTCGGCCTAACTCTTGCTTCTATCCTGAGCCGTCTTAAGACGTTCACGAATCAGTTTCACTTTCTCTTTAGTTTGCTCAATTATCTCGGGGGCCGTCAACACACGCTCGCCAACCTCGTCCCAGTGAACAGGTGACCTACACTTACGTCCATACAAGGCCTCGAAGGGTGCCATGCCTATGGCACTGTGATGGCTGTTATTATAAGAGAACTCAATCAGCTTAAGCATGCTGTCCCAATTCCCCTTGAAATCCAACGCGCACGCCCTCAGTATGTCCTCCAGGGTCTGAATGGTCCTCTCAGACTGACCATCGGTCTAAGGGTGGAAAGCAGTGCTCAATCGTAACTCAGTCCCCATTTTCTTCTGACAGGATGCCCAGAACTGAGAAGTAAACTTCAGATCACGATCAGATACTATGCTGACTGGCATTCCGTGAAGGCAGACAATATTGTCGATGTACATAGTTACCAACCTCTCCATTGTAAGTCCGGTAGGGATAGGTAAGAAATGAGCGGACTTAGTCAATCGATCCACGATTACCCATATCACATCATTCCCATTTCTTGTCCTCGGAAGCCCAACCACAAAGTCTATTGTCACATGCTCCCACTTCCATTCGGGTATCTCCAGTGGTCGCATCAGTCCACCCGGCCTCTGATGTTCTGCCTTAACTTGCTGGCAAACAAGGCACCTTTCCACAAACTCAGCGATGTGCCTCTTCATACCGTTCCACCAATAATGTTTCTTCAGATCATTATACATTTTTGTAGCACCAGGGTGGATAGACAGTTTCGAATTATGTGCTTCTTTCAATAATTCCCTCCTGAGGTCCTCAACATCCGGTACACACAACCTTCCTTGGTACCACATGCTGCTGTCATCATGAACCTGAAATCCATCTACCTAGCTGGTCAACATTCTCTCTCGGATGGCCCTAATTTCCGCATCATCCTTCTGTGCTTCCTTAATATGATCCACCAGAGTTGGAGTGATGATCAGTGCTGCCAGAACATCTGTAGTAGAATCCACAAGGTCCAAGTCAAACTCTGCCATTTCCTTTTCTAACGTCGCCTGCCGCGCATGGCTCGATTTCCTACTTAAGGCATCAGCAACCCGATTGGCCTTCCCTGGATGATAGCTGATGGTCAAATCATAATCTTTCAATAACTCTAACCATCTCATTTGACGCATGTTCAACTCCTTTTGTGTGAACAGATACTTAAGGCTTTTATGATCAGTGAACACCTCGCACTTCACTCCATATAAATAGTGGCGCCAGATTTTCAGTGCGAACACCACCGCTGCTAGCTCCAGATCATGAGTCGGATAGTTCTGCTCATAGGGCTTAATTTGTCGTGAAGCATACGCAATGACCTTGCCGTTTTGCATCAACACGCATCCTGAAACACAAAAGTTAGACCACATCTTTAATTGTATACAAAATCAATTGAAATTATATACATTTACCTAGCCCGTTCTTAGAAGCGTCACTGTAAATGACAAACCCTTCTGACGCGGAGGGCTGAGCAAGAATAGGGGATGTGGTCAGTCTCCTTTTTAATTCAGCGAAGCTCTGCTCGCACTCGGCGGTCCATTCAAACTTTGACTTCTTCTGCGTCAATCGACTCAGAGGCACTGCAATAGATGAGAAGCCCTCTACAAACTTCCTGTAGTATCCAGCTAGACCGAGAAAGCTCCTTACTTCAGTCACATTAGTGGGTCTAGGCCACTCAGTGATCGCCTCTACCTTCTTTGGATCCACAGAAATTCCCTCTTCAGAGACCACATAACCCAAAAAGGCTACGCTCTTCAACCAAAACTCACATTTACTGAACTTGGCGTACAATTTGCTTCTCCGAAGGGTCTCTAGAACCTCCCTCAAATGCTCCGCATGAGTATCTTCGTCAGGGGAGTATATAAGGATATCGTCGATAAACACAACTACGAACTTATCCAGCTTTTTCCGAAATACTGTGTTCATTAGGTCCATAAAGGCGGCTGGGGCGTTGGTTAATCCGAAAGGCATAACCAGGAATTCGTAGTGGCCATAACGTGTTCGGAAAGCAGTCTTTGATGTATCCCCTGATTTGATCCTCAACTGATGGTAACCGGATCGCAAATCAAGTTTGGAAAATACTTTAGCCCCCTGAAAGAAATTTTGTTAGTGACGTAATCTAACGAGCAACCGAAAAGTTTAAATTATAACTCCAAATTTATCATTACCCGTAGCTGATCAAAGAGATCCGCGATTCGAGGTAGTTGATACTTGTTCTTGATGGTGATCTTATTGAGCTCCCGGTAATCTATGCATAATCTCATGCTTCCATCCTTCTTTTTCACAAACAGGACTGGAGCACCCCAAGGTGATACACTGGGTCGAATAAATTTACGGTCCAGCAGTTCCTGTAACTCCTCCTTCAACTCCTTCAGCTCTGCTGGTGCCATGCGGTAGGGTGCCCTGGAAATGGGTTCAGCACCGGGTACAAGATTAATCTCAAACTCTACTTCTCTTTCCGGGGATAGTCCTGGTAGCTCCTCAGGAAAAACGTCTGTAAATTCCTTCACTACGGGAATTTGGTCAATCTGCCTGCTCGACACAAATGGAGAAAATCAGAAATCTCTCTCTTCCTTTCTTTAGTGCCCGGAAAGCCTGAGCCGCAGTCAGATAAATCTTCTGAGGTGCCTTCTTTAATTTAGAGTTCCCTTGAAAAGTAGTTTCCCACAACTCAGGCGTTTTCATGCTGATTTGGAGTCGTCGGCAATCAATATTGGCATGATACTTTGCCAAAAAGTCCATGCCCAGAATAATGTCAAAGTCGTGCATCCGGATCGGTATCAAGGTCGCAGAGAACTGCAAATCGTTAATCTCCAATTCACATCTCTTATAATGATGATGGGACACGAGTACTTGGTCGCCAGCGGCTTGTATACGGTAGGGAGTCTCAAGCCATTCGGGGAGAACATCCAGATTCTTGGCAAACCTCTTTGCCATAAACGAGTGACTCGCCCCACTATCGAACAGAACATTGGCTGGTACTTTGTTAATTAAAATCACACCTAACAAATTCAAGGTTTAGCACACAACATGCAATAACAACACATAGAATTTAATTCAACTTCGAATTTAAATACTTAAATAAATATACCTGTAACCACGTCGCCTGACTCCTCGACCTCTGCATCTGTCATCGCATGGACCCGAGCATTGGTCCGGCCTCGGCCTCCCTGCTGGGCCTGAGTCTGCGGATTTACTTGAGCTGGTGCAGAGCATTCCCTAGCTAGATGTCCTTGCTTCGCACATATATAGCAAGCCCTCTGAGCCTTCCAATATTGCCCCGGATGGATACGTCCGCACAGTGTACATTGTGAGGCAGGTGCCACAGCTCTCACTGGCTGCGCATCAGTTGGTATTGGTCCCTCAATCATCGGTATCTGACTCGCTGTACCCTGTTGTCGCTCTGATCGGAAAGGTTGCCCGGACTGAGGGCGTCGGGGCACCTTCAGCCATCTCCCAAATCTGCCAGCATGCAAATCCTCACGGGGTCTCTTAAGTCTATCCAATGCAGCAGCCCTATCCAAGTTCCTCTCAACACGTCTGCATACCTCCAGTAGTCCCTCAAATGTCGTGGGCTCCGCACAAACAATAGCCTGCTGGATGCGAAAACTCAAACCGATCTGGAACTTCAGCATCTTGGCCTCCTCATTGTCCATGATACATGACATATACTGACCCAGCTCGTGAAACTTTTCAGAATACTGATCGACTGTCATGGACCCCTGTGTCAGCTTCTGGAACTCTGCCATCCTTCTCTGAATAGTGCTGCTCGGAACATAGTGCTTCTTATACTCCTCTACAAACTGCTCCCAGGTCACCGGTGGAGTCAACCTACGCTTTACTCCATTCCACCATCTTTCAGCTCCCCCTTCCAGAAACGGGGTCGTTATCTCCACTTTCAGATCCGCAGGTACCTGTATAAGCCTTATCTGTTCGGTCACATTTTGAGCCAGATCTCGGCTTCTTCAGGCCGAGTGGTACCTCTGAACATCGGTATCCGGGAGTTCTGCATCTCCCTGTAGTAGAACCGCAAGCCTTGCTGCGGTGGTGGCGGCGGCGGTGGTTGTTGTTGTTGCTGTTGAGTTTGCTGAAGTATCTGAGCGATCTGTGCCTGTTGCTGTGCCATCTGAGTGTACTGTTGCGCCATCTGTGTTTACTGATTAGCTATCAAGGCCGTCAGATTGGCCAGCGCATCAGCAAGGTTTTGGGGGATCGCCCCTTGCCCATGATGCTCATCTCCGTTATGTCCTCCATTCCCTGGTGGTTCATGTCGTGGTGGTATTGTCTGTAAACAGGTTAAAATATGTTATACAAAATTTTGAATTCAAGAGTGTCGTAAATAGATATAAACGTGGAGGGCAAACGGTAATCTACAACGTATACTCACTAATGGCACACACCACCCGGAACCCAATCATAGCTTATGTCTACTTCATTTTATTTAGGTTAAAATCTCATTTGAAAATAGATCATCACTTATTCTAGGGGTGATTAATTAATCTCACGTTCCCGAGGCGTATCTGAAGCCTGGTCTCTGATACCACCTGTAGCGCCCCGCTCCCGAGCCCTAGCCTCGGTAGCAGTGCACCCGCCGTATCTCACTAAGGAGAATACAAAGTGTCACAACAACCTGTTATACGTCGGTGTTGACATGGAAATTTTTTTTTCTTTTCGCGGAAACGGTAAAACACAACACTAATTAGAATTTAATGAACCTCAATAAAATAAAGACACCATTATTAGGCTGACCAGGCCCCACAAGTCAAAGTCAAATGTCTAAATTTACAAGTCTGAAAATGTCTCAATGTAATACTGAAAAATAGAATGCCAATGTCACCCCAAGAATATCATAACCAGCCCGTCTCTGCCCTCGCTGCAATTGTATCTACTGGTCACTCAGCCCACTCCATGACATTGGCACCATCCTCGAGGAAAATATAATCATAGGCATTATCGGTCTCACCTGGAATGGTAGGGGGTGAGTGATGGTAATCACCCAGTAGGTGCCTCTCAAAACAATACGAGTGTACATACCCAAAAAGATATCAATACATAACACATAAAACATGATAGCATGGCTTATACGGAAAGGTAAAGCAATCCACATAAAAATGCGCAAGTACGTGATACATGCTCAATCAACGTGTCACACGCAACGAGAATCATATCATGCATTATGCCCCTAGACCTATATGCAATGCATGCTCCCGGGTCCTAAATCCAGCGTCGTGGTCTCTAGCCACCACTAGCCATTTGGACACCCACGCCGTATAGACGCAGTATGTCTCATGACCCCGGTGCCCTATAGACACGGTAAGTCATCCCGATACCTACGCCCTATAGACGCAGTATACCTCATGCAATGCACGTGCCATGAATGCAGGAACACCACACAGCGGCCATTACTTCCCTCTGTACCACGTCCGTCTTCCATTACTTAGTCTACTTATTTTATTATTTTACTTTATTTACTTTTTTTTAAATTAAATTGGGTTTAGCCGAAAGGCTAAACCCTTTGCCCTTTTATTATTTTATTATTATAAATTTTTTTAAAAATCAAATTGGGTTGGCCGAAATGGCCACCCTTTGTCTTTTATTTTTCTTTTTAAATTAAGTTAAATTGGGTTAGCCGAAATGGCCAACCCTTTGCCGTTTATGATTTAAATTTTTTTTTACAAATGCTGCAACAATCGGCGAAGATGGCCCAAAAAAATTTTTTTTTTATTTAAAATAAGAATCTGCCGAAACAGAAAAAAAAACCCATCACCTATTAATAACACATAACAAATTTAATAAAAAAATATGCAATCGGCCCTCTTAAAACAAACGATACAATATATATTTATGCAGCATACACTTGCACTTTTCATCAACAAAGAGAATACATCAACAAGTTCATGATCAAATCAAGGATAAAAGAACAACAATAAACACATCAAATACCGTTTTGAGCATGCAAACTTCATACCGTTTTGAGGGAATAAATAATATACACCTACCTCGATCCTAGCAAGAAGTTATATACGAGAGATGATGGTGATGATATGGTTGTGATTTCCACTCCTCTTGAAGCCTTGGATCAAAATTTTTTTTTTCTACTAGATGCAGCAAGTTTTGATGGGGGAAGAAGGGGGAAGGGCTGTCGTTGTTTTGATAGAGAGAGGGGGGAGGGGATTAAGGTTTGATATATATTAATAAGAGATTGGGAAAATAAGGGTGGGATGATAAGTGAGGGAAATTAGGGATAAGGTTTGATTAATGGTTTGAGATAGAATTTAGTTAGTTAAATATTATTTTTTTTCTCCGCATTACATCACATGGCACACACTTCAATTTATATTTATTATTATTATTTTTTTATACGGCATAACAGATATACCTGATGAAGCACAAATCTGAGCTATATTCTGTGTTTAAAACTTTTATTTTTTTGATTCAAAACCAGTTAGGTGTGACAGTGATGACCTTTACGTCAGATAATGGTAGTGAGTATCTAGATAAAGAAGTAAAGTCTTTTTTATTGAAAAAGGGATTCATCATCAAACATCCAATGTTTATACACCTCAACAAAATGGAATTGCTGAAAGAAAGCATAGACATATTCTTAGTGTGGCTAGATCTATTATGTTCTCTATGAATGTTCCTAAGTATCTATGGGGTGAAGCTGTGCTTACTGCCACTTATTTGATTAAAGAATGCCATCACATGTCTTGGGTTTTATGAGTCCTAGGGAGAAGTTATTAAGTCAGTTCCCATATTGTCTTTTACTTTCTGAGCTGCCATTCAAGATTTTTGGGTGTGTTGTATATGTATATATTCAGTCCCACCTACGAGGAAAATTAGAAAAGAGATC
Source organism: Eustoma russellianum (assembly GCA_036186865.1). Taxonomy (NCBI): domain Eukaryota; kingdom Viridiplantae; phylum Streptophyta; class Magnoliopsida; order Gentianales; family Gentianaceae; genus Eustoma; species Eustoma russellianum. Next base: position 24,787,466 of record AP025043.1, on the reverse strand, counting down.
TGTTAAATGTGTTTTTAGGCTATTCTAGTTCTCAAAAGGGATACAAGTGTTTTTGCCCCACTAGAAGGAAGATGTATACAACTCTGGATGTCTCATTTGATGAGCAAACACCATATTTTGGCTCATATTCTGTTCATGGTAAGGGTGAACATGACAATTTTTGGAGTATTATAGATGTGTCAACTGTGGGGAGTATATCTTCTAGTATGACTCTAGGAAACGCAACATCAGCAGAGGGAACGGAAGGATCTAACAAGTCTCAAGAGGTGATAGCTTCAGAGAATCAGGAAAAGGTAGAACTGAGGGAGAGAAATCAACAGCCTATCGTACAAGTATACTCTAGGAGGAAATCAACGTCACAAGATGTTCCTTTGGCCCCGTCTTCACATGAAACCTCGGATTCAGGTACTAATACTACTACCGAATCAGAACCAGTATGTATAACTCATGAGTCTTATGATAATGATTTACCAATTGCTATGCGAAAAGGGACAATAGATTGTCTTAAATATCACAAGTTCCTGGGAAACAGAGGGTATTGTTCACTGTATCCTTTACATGAATTTGTATCTTATGAAAGGTTGAATCCAGAATTTGGATCTTTTACTGTGAGTGTAGATTCTCAGGTAGTTCCTGTATCAATAGATGCTGCACTAAAACAAAAAGAATGGAGGCAAGCTGTCAATGAAGAAATGACAGTCCTTATTAAAAATGGTACATGGGAGTTAGTTACAGCACCTAAGAATGTAAATCCAGTTGGTTGCAAATGGGTATTTTCTTTGAAATATAATTCGGATGGGACTCTTAATAGGCACAAAGCCAGGTTAGTAGTAAAGTGTTTCTCACAATCTTATGGAATTGATTATGTGGAAACCTTTGCTTCAGTAGCAAAGCTTAATGCCATTAGAATTATTTTTTCTTTGGCTGTAAATCTAGATTGGGGACTTACTCAATTAGATATCAAAAATGCTTTTTTGAATGGTGAATTAAAGGAGCAGGTATTCATGACAATTCCTCCAGGGTTCGAGTCTGTCAAAACCAAAGGGAAACTATGTAGACTCAGAAGATCAATTTATGGTTTGAAATCTCCTAGGGCATGGTTTAGTAAATTTACTGAAGTCCTGTTAGTATATGGTTTTAAGCAAGCACAAAGTGATCATACCTTGTTTACTTATAAAAATGGTGAAACAGTTACAATACTTATAGTTTACGTTGATGACATTATTTTGACTGGCAATTGTTGTAGAAATATATCTTGTGTTAAAACTTATGTATCAACCAAATTTGAAGTCAATGATCTAGGTCCTTTAAGGTACTTCCTGGGGATGGAAGTAGGACGAAGTAAGACAGGTATGATTATCTCTCAACGGAAATATGTTTTAGATCTTCTTCAAGAAACAGGTTTGCTTGGTTGTAAGCCATCATCTACTCCTATGGAAACAGTTTATTCAGCTGACTCACAGCATCTTGAGGTACTGTCAGATATTCATTCATATCAGAAGATGGTTGGTAAGTTAATTTATCAGTCACATACAAGGCCAGATATCTGTTATGCAGTAAGCTATGTTAGCCAGTTTATGCACTCACCCACAAATTTACATCAACAAGCAGTAATGAGAATTCTTAGATATTTAAAAGGGGTTCCTGGCCAAGGTTTGTTTTTTGGTAAAAATGATTGCAGGGACCTTCAAATATATACAGACGCCGACTGGGGAGGTTCAAAGACTGATATGAGGCCTACATCTGGATACAATGCTTTTCTTTGGGGAAATCTGGTGACTTGGAGAAGCAAGAAGCAATCTGTTGTGTCACGCAACAGTGCTAAAGCCGAACTACGAGCCTTGGCACTTGGTGTTTGAGAAGGATTATGGATAAAAAGGGTCTTGAAGGATTTACATCAAGATATTGCAGGATTGCAGATAAAAATGTTCTGTGACAATATTTCTGCCATCCATATGGCAGAAAACCCGGTGCATCATGATAAAACTAAACACGTGGACATCGATAGACATTTCATTAGAGAGAAACTAGAAGATCAGTCTCTAAAACTTGTGTACATTGCTTCATCCGAACAAGTAGCAGACATACTTACAAAAGCAGTTGCTCCTAAACTATTTCATAAATTATTAGCCAAGCTTGGATGTACAAACTTGTACTCCAAGCTTCAGGGGGAGTGTAGAAATGATGAGAATAAAACCAATGTATAAAATAGAGCCGTTGAGTTTCTGTAAATAGACCAGCAAGTCATCTATGAGATGACAAACTGATAAAGAGCAGAGAGCCGTTAGTATAGCCGTTGCTCTTCTGTCTCTGTCCATTTTATGTTGTATATAAAGGAGGTATAGTTGTAGTCTGTGGAGTAATGAAGAATTTGATTCTTCAAAACATTCTGTAAATTGGTTCCGTTATTAAATAGAAGTGGATTTTATTCTTCTCTTCTGATTGTTCAAACTTGTTATAAGAATTTCTACAGTAATTGGTTAGTACAATAAACCTGAATCTTTTCACTTAAATATGTTGCAGTGGATGAGTTGATACTTCGTGTAAATGCCACTAATACTAGAAAATTGTCTGGTTGATTAATTTTTATGATGATTTGATAGTAAGAGCTACTCCTTTTGGATCGCTGCTTTTTTGCTTGGCTGACTACATATTGGTTGTGCTTCAGGAAAGTGGCTTGGCAGTAGGCAGATACGTTACAACTGGGCTACCAAGGGTGGTGGCTCTAACGATGATAAGCTTTCTAACAGTAAGAGTGTGGTAGAACTGACAGCTGGCCAATCAGGTGAGTGATATAACTGGTGGAAGTATACTAGATGAGTTATAAATTTACATGTCCATCAACTGGTTTTTAATTCCCGTAGAGGATGGCAAAGAAGCGGCAAATAATGAGGGTCCTTAGAACAATTCCCAACATACTACCGTCTATGTTGGCAATCTTGGCCCGGAGGTAAGAACTGATTTCATTGTGGCTGAAAACAGTCTCCCTTCACCCTACTAAATATTAGGGAGAAGCAAAATTCTAGTACCAGAGGAAACTCTGAACATGTTTGTTCATTGTTGTTGAGATTCTGTGGGAAATCCCAGTTGAAGATCAATATATGACCCTGACTTGTTAACCTCTTTTTCATGGAAATAATTAGAAGAGGAAGTAATATGACTTTTTTTTTTAAATAAATAGATTTACATCATTCTGTTTTTATCGAGGACAGGTCAATATTGGAGAGATGTAATAATAACTATTAAAGATGGTAAAATTCTAAGATTTCATTTATTCTTTGATTTTCATTTTTTATTTTTCATTTTCATTATGATGATGTAATCAAAGATTTGAACTCTATATGTTTGACTTATTACTGTAGATAATATCAAATATTCAATATGATACTTGTTTTCATCCTCATAATGCGCTCTTTAATATGATGTAGTCGATTTTTAAAAATAATATCATTATTGTGGAAAAGTTATTTCTTTCGCATGACAAAAAGTGTTAAAGTGAATAAGGTGATTGAAACTTCATTGGGAAAGGTGTAAAGTGAAAAATGAGGGAAAAAAATGTTAAAAAGAAGTGTTTTCGCGTTGAACTTGGACTTCTTTCCTTGATATCTGTTTGAAGTTTCTTGATGCTGAAATCATTTGATTGGAGGGTTCAATTCAAGAGTTCTTTCTTTATGCAGGTGACTCAACTTGATCTTCATAGACACTTCCATTCTTTGGCTGCTGGTGTGATTGAGGAAGTCCGAGTCCAGCATGACAAAGGATTTGGATTTGTCAGATACAGTACTCATGCTGAAGCAGCTTTGGCTATCCAAATGGGAGATAATCGTCCATTTCTTTCTGGCAAACGAATCAAGGTTAACATGTAAACCTTATTTTACTCATGACAAGCAAATCTTCTGTTAGGGGTTTATACTGTGTTGCACTTTAACTAAGCATAAGTTGCTTCTTCTGTAGTGTTCATGGGGTAATAAGCCAACCCCACCTGGAACAAGCTCAAATCCTCTACCCCCACCTGCACCTGCATTGTTACCTGGACTTTTGGAAAGTGACATTGCAGCTTGTGAGCGACAACTAGCAATATCTACGTCATAGCCAAGCATCCCCTAGGTCAGAACGCGTTCAAGCAGGCAACTATGGGAATGCGTGTTCCTGGAACAAGCCAAGCCATCTATGATGGTGGATTCCAAAACGTGGCAGCTGCACAGCAGCTTATGTATTACCACTAGTATAAAGTTATTAACCCGCCTTATTGGGTCCCACATCATGGTGTTGTATGGATGTTGGAGTCTCAAATTTGTGGCCTTCTCATAGAGGTGTACTGCATGTTTTTATGTGCATGAAGTTGGAAAAGTATGATTTTCATTGGTTATGTAGAAGAATGTACGACTCCTACTGGTATTCGGAGAAATATGTGATAATTCCATGTGCAACTTAGTATACTATTGCAGTGTTTAGTATGCTGGTGTCATAAATACCTATATCATTATTTCGTTTATAGCCGCTCCCAGTCATCTGTAGAAACTTACATTCATGCATACAAACACAAAAGGGAAATAACAAAGAAAAACAAAAGGAGAAATTACCTTTTGGTTATTTCGATTTCATTTGGGTTTGATTGTAACCTGCAACTCACCTAGAACACATTTTTTTAAGAGGGCAATCTTACCTTCCTGCAATTTCCATCTCTAAATGTTCGACTTCTCTGTCACTTGATAATCCATTATCTTCACGAGATAGGTGACTTATCAGAAGAATACTTCTCAAATTCACTGAAGATTTCTAGAAAGCTGCAATTATTCATGTCCAAGAAGCCTGTCTGAGCCAAAGATAAGGAGATTTGCTGAATGATGTCAAATGCAAGATCACACCTCGTCCTATCTAGGAGGTGATAGCATTAGCTTTAAGCATTTTCATTTGGCGAATACTATTCCTGTATGATACACTCAACCTAAAAATGTGTATTCTTGACTCATCAAGAAAAGCAATAAGCTTAACCGCAAGTTATAAAAAGAAAAGCTTATAAGAGAGTCTTCATGACTACTCTTATGGTCTCAAGACAGTTTTGATTTTAGGACCAGGATCATGAGCGACAGCAAATCAGAAGGAAAAAGAAGGGTTAAATGGACAAGGGGAGTAGCAAAAAGCAGCCACGGCCAAACTGTTCAGTTTAAGCTGAAAAAGATTCAAGAAAAATAGAAGGCTCATTGTGTTTGGTGCCTAGCGGAGTGGAACGGGTAGGGTGGTTGCTAGGGTCGTACAGGAAGCCACAAGATGATGAGTTCCATCAATCAAAATTCTTGCATTCTTTGATAATTGACTTCTCCCAGATTATCTGGCAGTTTTTGTTACACCCCGCCTTTCCGGTGGTGTAAAGAAAAAAATATATATAATATAATAAAATAAAAGGAAAATAAAAAAAGGTAAGTAATTAATTACTTAATTAATTATTATGTAGGATAAATATTACCTTGTGTATTTGGATTAAAATAGAAAAATGCAAGATATGGATAGAAATTTAAGAAGCTAACTAAATAGAATTCTATACTTAATAGAAAATACATACACACGCACATCCCTATATCAAAAATAAAAAAACTACACCATACACCAAAAACACATGGCAATTTCCCCTCCCCTAATCTTCAAAAAACAGCCGGCTCTTCTTGGAGGGAGAAGAAAAAGATTCTTCTACAAAACCCAAATTCTCTAATTGTGTGTATACTGACACACACACACACACACACACACACAAAAACATATATATACACAGGCCTTGAGAAGAAATTGGACAGCCCTATATTCACCTTGGAAAGCCAGCCCTCATAATATGAATTATTCGCAAAAAAAGGTAGTTTATCTTCCCCTCTTATCGGATTGTCCGCACTTCGTGTGTTGAATCATTCTTGCTTAGATTTTATTTTGTTTTCATGCTTGCTCTATGATGTTCATATGTATGGGTATATTTGTGCGTGCGAAGGTGATGATCGTACGATTTGAAATGATTTTAAAAGATTGAATTTTTATGCGATTAAGTGGAAAATTGCATGAATAGCCTTAGAAATAGCTCATGTAGCCCAGAAATAAGGTTGAAATTGGACTATATATCAAAAAATGGGTCTCACAGAGTGGCGTGTGTTGCACACGCGTGCGTTCAGGGGAGGCGCATGGGGCCCACGCACAGCCCCTGAAGACACGTGTAGAACACGCACTGACGTGCTCGATGCAGTAGATGCGTCGCGTTAAACAGAGTCAAATGAAATTGGTTTGGATCAATTCTGAATTAAAATGAAGATTTTATTAAGGTTAGAAAAAAATAGGATTTAATTGAAAAAATAGAAAAAGAAAAATCCAGGTCAGCTAGGTCGGGTTGACCCAGGCTGAATAGGTTCGTAGGATTGAGCTGACGGGCTGGACTAGGACCAGGTCAACCTGGTCCGACCTGGATTTGGGCTGGGTGACCTGCAATAAAAAATAATTTCTATAAATAAATAATAAATATTTAATTAAAATTATTTTAAAATTTCAGAAAAAGATAATTAAATTCTAAAAAATTATAATTAAATTCTAGAAAATATAAAATGCTGCTAATAAAATATTTTCACCTAATTTCTAAAGTTGTATTAGTTTAACTAATTAAAATAATTAGGAAATAAAAATAAAATAAATAGGAAAAATAGTATAAAGTCACGAAAAAATTAGTAAAAGCTAGAGAAAATATAAGTGATGGCTAACAATATTTTCATGATATTCTCAATAATTAAAGTAAAGGAATTGCATGAGAAATAAATTCAGAAAGTAGAAAAATAAATTCTAGAAAAATGTGGAAAATACGGAAAAAGAAAAAATGGGGTATACGTACAGTATGTACACACGTGTATGGACGCAGGTATATATAGGAGTATGGATACACCAGAATAAGTTGAGGGTATACGTACAATATATATGCACGTGTATGGGTGCGGGTATATATATGAGTATGGATACTCTAGAGTATGTGTGAAGCATTCATGGCACGTGCATTGCATTGAATCCCTTCGGGGCGTGTGACCCTACAATACAGGTGCGTGTGATTCCCTTTGGGACTTTGACTCCGCGATACAGTGCGGGATCTACGTTGACTCCATGATACGGAGCGAGATATGCATTGACTCCAGGATACGAAGCAGGAACTACATTGACTCCATGATACAGAGCGGGATCTACGTTGACTCCAGGATGCAGAGCGAGATATGTGTTGACTTCATGATACAGAGGGGGATCTACGTTGACTCCACCATACAGTGCGAGATATACTTTGAATCCACGATACGGAGCGGGATCTACATTGACTCCACAATACGGAGCGAGGTATGCATTGACTCCATGATACAAAGTGGGATCTACGTTGACTCCATGATACGGAGCGAGAGATACGCTGACTCCACGATACAGAGCGGGATCTGCGTTGACTCCATAATACAGAGCAAGATATGCGGTGACTCCACGATACAAAGCGGGATCCATGTTGACTCCATGATACTGAGCGAGAGATATGCTGACTCCATGATACAGAGCGAGGAATAGGACTAGGGACATGCATAGGATATCATGGATAGAAATGAGCATGTTGTGTGAGATAATAATGTGTTGCGTGTGACACGGTAGTGAGAAGGAGCATACATCATGAAGTTGCGCATTGTATTTGATTTGATGAGTGTGTGTTTATCTTATGCTTCAGTTATTGGTGTTATTTATGTATTTATATATATGTTGTTGATTGTCTTTATGTGTTCATGTATTTTTTGAGCATGATTCTGTTATGTATGAAACTTTTATGCATGAAAAAGAAAAAGAAAAAATAAATAAAAATAAAAGGAAAATTAAATAAAACAAAGATGATAAATCCTAGTCTACTCAGAATTTGGAAGTAGGATATATTTTAAGTGTGAATCCTATGTCAACTAGGATATTTAAATCTTACTCAAATTAAGATACTCTTAAACCTAAACTCTATCTACCCTAAACCTCTTATATATCAAAGCTAACCTAAACAAACACACACAGAGCACATCTGCCACCCCTGCTGGAAAGAAGGAAAAAAAGTGCAACCATTGATTGCCTCTCCTTCAATCTCCAGTGCCACTAGCCAGCAAAAACCACAAATAATTTTATTTGTTTTGTCGAAACTTTCGGCTGCCCTTTCTGCTGGAAGAAAAAAAATACTCCAATCTCTCTTCTTCAGCACCACTGTCGAGAGTTAGGAAGGAGAGGAAGAGGGGTTATCTTGCTCCAACCAACACCAATCCTAGGTTAATCAAGGTATAATACGTGAATCGAGGTAAGTAATCTCCCTATATTTGCTATGTTTTGCAAAAATCTATATGTCTATGTTGGTAATAACGTTGGATCATGCATGAGTATCTTTGGATACATAGTTGTATGATTTGATGTATAAAAGCATATGTGATACAATTTGTATGCAGTTATATTTGGAATTTGTGAGTGTACTAAGTATGTATATGTATGCAATGTGTGGAACGAGAGCTTGGGAAGGCCAACAGCCTTAGGTGTGCGTAGGGTATATCCATATATAATTGGTGAATAAACATATGTATATAAATAATTATGTATGTTTGCATGAAATTATGTACGCATGTGACTTTGGTCGATTAATTCTTGAAAGTTCGGGACTTGGAGGCCTCGACCAGTAGGGTTTTGGAGTTGTATGATTATGACTTTGATAAGAATTGGGAGATAAATTGGTAAGATTTTATGTGGTATTAAATTAAGGTTTTTGATCTTGTTTTTGGACAAATTAAATTTGATAAACTTGGATTTGGGAAGGTTGGAAATAGAAAAAATGAATTCTGGTGGTCGGCGTCGAAATACATCGGCATCGTGTGCGTGGCACACGCTGGCGAGTGGCTGCATGTGGCTGCGCTTCCCACGGCACGTGAGAGCGCGTCCGATATCCATTGACCGTGATTTTTTACGGCATTATGTTCAGAATGAAATTTCCTAGCGGATGTATTGTTTGATTTGAAAAATTACGGGTGGTGAGGTATTTTGATAGAGGCCGAAGGGTGAGAAGGGTTTTGAGGGGAAAGTAGGGTTTGTGGGGGTGTGGGGAGGGTGTGGGCCGAGGATTTGGGGCTGGGGTGGTTCTGGTCAGTAGGTCCGTGGTGCGAGCTGAGTGTGTTGGGGTGAGATGAGGTGAGTTGGATAGCGGGTGGGGGGAAAATTTGGTCGAGGCAGTCGCGTGTACGTATATACGTGTATATATACATGTGTGAGCGTGTACATAGATATGTGTATGCATACATAGCTGAGATGGTGATGGTTTTGGTATTTTGGGTATTTTTGCCCTATTTGGATTATTTGTTTGAAAGAGTTAATTGTACATGGTATCCAATCTTTTCCACAAAGTTTTAAGTAGCATTCGTACTTTCATCTAATTCTCTTGACAGCCTTACTTATTGGTGAAATTAGCACCCGGCATCCAAATGACCTACTGGTTTACCGTTGACTGCTCAAATAGACCATTGACCTGACTTAACCCCACTTTTAACCCAACGTTAACCACGGTTGTGTATCGGTATTGTCAATAATAAAGGCAAAAAAATTAAAATCCGCCCTCATTTTCCCGTTAATCCTCTGGAATCGTGAAAAAGATGCAGCCCTAAATTGACGAAATTGTGCAAAATTTCTTGAAGAATCCGACAATCTGACTCTGTGTTGGAACAATGAAAGTTGATTAGTGTTGATTTCGTAGCATTATCTATGTTGGTGGAGTTGTAGCAGCGAAGAAAAAAGGGGCGGAGATGACTTTAAGACTTACAGGAAAAGCAAAGGATGATCACCCTCTGTATAGTAAGAAAAAGATATTTTTTATTTTGCATCTTTAGTATAATTTATGTTTTTGTTGCTGTGTTGATTCTTTTGTGTTTGATTGACGAAAAAACGAAGTTGCATGTCCAGATTGTTGGTTTGAATGGCATGGATAGTGTTTTGTTTTTGAGTATATTATTGTTCTTGTTGATGAGCATGACTACTAAGTAGGTTTAAAGGTGTGTTTTGTTGAGTATAGTGCATGTCCAGAATGATGGAAAGTAATGGCAGATTTTATGTGAAGTAGGATTTGATGTGAAGAACGATTTTATTGTGTTCCATGTGCGTTACTTGTTTATTTACAGATCCCGCAAGTGACGAGTTTACTATTGTTTTTCATTATGGTGGATTATTACTTAATATCAGTAAGACAATTTACCTAGAAGGACACACCTGCATATATGATTATGTGGTTGCTGATGAGATGTCCTTAATTTACTTGGATGAAATGTGCAAAGAAGCTGGAGTAATTGATTCAAAGAGGTATGACACACGTATAGAAGATAAGTTTATTCAATTAAAGACAGATAGTGACTTGTATAATGCAGTCAAAAGTTGCATTGAATCATCTAAATTTATGTGCTTGTATGTGGAGCATATTGTTCCACATAATAGGCTGGAACATGACATTCTCGATATGCAAGTTGAAAAGCTAAGTGATAATGATGTAAACATTCATATGGTTGTGGACAGTAGTGATGATGAGAACAGTGGTGATCATGAGGGCAGTGATGATGTTGAGTTGAATGAGAATGAAAAAAATGAGGATGTCAGAGTCAATATTAATGAAAAGGATGATGTTGTGGATGCTCTGTTAACGAGTGATTCAGAGTATAGTCCTGAAACAGCGTTGTATAGCGATGATAATGATGAAGATGAGGAGGCATATCATGTATATGTTGATCGGAACAATGAATATGATGGGTTGAGTGAAGATGTAAACAATGTAGCATCTAAGAGTGGAAGCAACTGATGACGGAGACAAGGAGTTAGGCTTGAGTGATGAAGAAGCTGGGTACGTTGGCAAAGTTTTTAACACGACGACAGATATGGAAAATCCTCAGTTTGCATGTGGGATGTTGTTTACCAACTTGGAGACATTTAAATAAGCCTTGAAGATGTATTCCATAAGCAATGGTAGGCCAGTTGTCATATACAGAAGTGAGAAGCTGAGATGTTGTACAAAATGCAAAAACATTGGCTACAATTGGGACATACGTGTGGCTTTGAATATGAAAACTGGGTTTTATGAGTTAGGAGCATGAACTCAATTCATTCATGCAACTTCAATGTAAAAAATGAAAGCATAACTTCTGGACAGTTAGGAAAGAAGCATATGCAAGATTTCGCTGCCAACCCTAAACAAAGTTTGGAAAGTTTCAGAAAGAGAGTAATGAATGAGATGAAATGCCATATGAGTAAATGTCAAAGATTCAGGGCAAAGCAAAAGGCGTTGCAACTTGTTAGGGGAAAAGAAGTAGACGAATATGGTTTTGTATGGAATTACATTGATGAAATTAAAAGGATTGATCTGGACAGTAGTATTACTATGAAGACATTGACCACGACAAATGAAGATGTGCCTTTGAGGGAGAAACAAATGATCCTTAGGTCAGCTAAAATACCTCTGATTGTAGACCAATCGCGGTTTCAACGCATGTATTACTGTTTAAGGCCGATGAAGAAAGGGTTTGTGAATGGGTGTGTAAATATATTTGGCATTGATGGATGCCATGCGAAGTCTAAGTATGGTGGTATGTTACTTACGGCTGTGGGATTAGATCCGAACAATAGTTTGCTTCCCATTTTCCATGCAGCCGTTGAGGGTGAGACAAATGAGTGGTTTCTTGTTAAATTGAAAGAGGACTTAGGTATATTCATGGATTACGAATGGACAATCATTTCAGACAAACAAAAAGGCCTTATTCAAGCATGCGAGGAAGTGTTTCCAGCAGCACAACATCGTTTTTGTGTCAGACACTTGCACGCTAATTGGGTATTGGCTGGATACAACAATATCTCACTGAATCATGCATTGTACGAGGCTGCAGTGGCAACCACAGTTGTTGATTTTAGGACAGCCATGAAAAAAATTGAGCATCTTGATAAGAATGCGGCTAAGTGGCTAGAGGACAAACCACCTTATCAGTGGAGCAAGTCTCATTTCAGCTCAATGTCTAAGTGTGACACAATTCTCAATAACTTGTGCGAGATCTACAATGCTGTACTTTGTGAGGCTAGAGAGTTTCCACTTTTGTCCATGTTTGAATGGATACGCCACTACCATATGACGAAGTTTCAGGAAAATACGAAAAGGGTGAATAACAAATGGGAAGGAATGAGGATATGTCCGAGGATAATGAGAAGGCTCACCAAGGCAATGGAGGCCTCTGTTGATTGTATACCTTATAAGGCTGATGTGAAGAAATTCCAGTGTCATCAATTTAATGGGAAAATTTTTATTGTTGACCTAAGAGAACATACTTGTTCATGCAGGAAATGGGATTTGACTGTCATTCCATGCTCCCATGCATGTGCTGCTATTGCATTTGATAAAGAGGATGCAGTCGATTATGTGGATCGGTGCTACTATGTAAGCACTTATGTGAAAGTGTATGAGCTTGCAATACCTCCATGTGTGGGACTCACCTAGTTAACTGATTCTGGACGTGAGCTGATTGTGCCACCAATCGTCCGAAAGAAACCTAGCAGACCTAAGACACTGAAGAAAAGGTCTGCCGATGAGTCACAATTGATGACATTGCAAAAGGAGAGGAGGGCGAGAGTCCAAAAGGTGAGTAAGCACGGTCATCTGCACATCTGCAAGTTATGCCAGAAGGAGGGTCACAACATTAAAACATGTTCGAACAGATTATATTCACCGTCAAATGTTGATGTAAGTCGTGGGGGAGCTGGACAAGCAAAGTTAACCATTTTAATTTAACTGAAATTGTCTTGTGTTTATTGTTAATGTTTATTTATTTATGTCATTATTGTAATGTATTTATTGGGTTGACTATTTTAGAGAACTCGTAAAAGAACAGTTGTACGTGAAAGCGGAGAAGAAATGACCCCATAAAAAGAGTTTCCAGCAGCTTGTAGTGCACCAACTCAGTTGGATGTTGCTGCCACTGATCATGTTGCTAAGAGGCCAAAAAAAACTTGTAAGTGCCATGTTAATTTTATTTTTTGTCATGCAATTGCATATAACTTGTAAGTGGCATAAGGAAGAGATATGATGGAAGTACACCATCCATTGCTGATACACCAACTGCATTGCAGACAGATGTGCAAAGTGGTTATGAATCACCACCTTATGATGGTGAAGAAATCTGTTTGGGTATGGATGAACCTGTGGATAGTGCAAAAGCTAAAAAAGCAAGCCAAGTAGCTCTACTGCTGTCAGAAAAACATCAAGGAAATCAAAAAAATGAACCAAATCCATCAAGGAAGATTTCAAATGTCTTTAAGAAACTACTTACTAGGGTATCTTTCAAGGTAAGATGTGAAATATTCATTTCTATTAATGAGTGATTACTGAACCAACAAATATTAATTTCTATTAATGTGCTTTTGTATATTTCACAGTATCCATAGAGGAAGCCTATCATAGGACTGATTATTATTGATGACGACGTTGGTGGCGTGTTAAGTGCACCTACACAACCACTGTCCAGAAAGGCAAGTGTACAATGTCGAGTTGTATGTGCATGAGTAATTCTTCCATTTTAGTGTTTAGCTAATTGCAAATTGACACATTGTGTTCACATGTGTTTTAAGGATACTGACAAGGAATAGTTGAAGACAGTTCAGTTTCCTACTGGGTCCAGTGCACCTCCAGAAACAAATATTGCTGATAAGGTGCCAAAGAAATGACCTTATTATAGGACATCTCACAAGAATGGTGAACTCATACAAAACTTTTTCTTACGTAATGGCCGAGTATTTTTACCAAAGTCCTATCTTAGTGAAGTTGCTCAAGCCAAGAGGATGAAGATGGGAAAGCCTAATGATGATTCAGATTTTGAATAGTATAGTGGTTACTGTATGTTGAATTTGGTTTTTGGGTACATGTATTTTTGTTGGTTCTGCTTGTTTTTGTGTATGGATTATTTAACTGACTTGGAAGTGTATTTTGGCGTGGGTGTGCAGTGGTTTGTAAGGTGGTTTTTGGATAGTTGTGTCCTGCATGTAAAGCATTACCAACAAAACATTTGGGGCCATGAATGTTACTTTATTTTGGGATTTTATGAATGGAATTTGGTGATGGATATGTTTTCTTTTTTCCTTATATAGCCTTACATATCCCGATTTATTCATCTTTCAGTCAATAGGCAAAATTACAATGGCTAACATGTACATTTCATTAATCCAACATGGACACATATAAAACATCTTACCTTGCATAAAAAATATACACAGCCACACTATTTCATTGATAACAAAAAAAGTTGCATTACTCCAACACAACCAATAGCAACACATTACATAAATTCCAACATGGACATTCTGCAACTTTTTGCACCTCAAAAATCCGAAAAATCCGAAATACATTCATGTTTAATACAACCTCAACCCATTACATTAATACCACACCATCCAACATGAATCCATTACATAATTACCACACCTGACAACATGAACACATTCTTGCAACTAAGCTACTGCCATTCTTGCAAATACAATACCAAAAAAATCCAAGACACCAGCAACATCCACAGCAACACCATCCCTTTCCATTTCAATTTTCGTATTTCCACCTGATGGCCATTACACAATTTTAGCCGCTCCTCATATATGTTGCACTGTTTTAGCAATCTTGGGATTACTTCCTTTGATCTCTGACAAATAGGCGAATCAACCCGTTCAAAATACCAACAGCCTCCATCAACATCATATGAACAAAGAATCGTTATTTACACACACAATGCATCATCCTTCGGCAAAAAAAGGAGGGTAACCCGGATTAAATACATACCTGAGAATGTGGACATGAAAGAAACCTTCTTTCCGGATTGTCATTGGTCCAAGATGGTTGGGTATACATTGTCAATCTACAATGGCACCTTAATTGACCAACATTCTGACGCCTATGGTTTGAACCTGCAGAAGACATGACCCTTCTCTTCTTCTTCAATTCAGAGAAGCTGTAGAAGTTTTGGGGGGATAAAGAATGATAGAGGCTGCAGAAGTTTTGGGGGGATAAAAAAAGATGGTTGGCAGTTGTAGAGCCCCAGTTCCGAACCCTAACTTCGGGAACAGTGCACCCGCCGTAGTCTACTATGAGAACTACAAGGCGTCGTCAAACTTCTTTCGCGTCAGAAATAACATAGATTTTTTTTTGCAGAAACGACAATTAAAAATTCAAATTCAATTTATAAATAGTCATAATACGGAAGTAAATAAAAAGTTTATGCTGGCGAAACCGGATACATCAAATGAAATCTAAAAGTCTGACATAAAAGAAATAAATCTGGTAATCCGTAAAATGTCCCTAAATGGCTCGCAGAACTTCACTCTCCCCAGCTAACACCTTCTGACTCGTCATCTACGAAATTATAGTCAAACTCTGGCTCACCTGTGGAGGGAATAGTAGTAGGGGGTGAGTGATTTAGGAAAATCACCCGTAGGTTACCCGTCTTTTCCTTGAAAGGAACCATACTTACAAAATACATAAGCACATATAGCAATTAACACATACCTTTACCTGATCCGGTTGCAAGTTAAGCATACAATAACCAATATAATATCTCACGTATCCATATAATCCAAGGAACAACACAGAATCATAAAGTAAATAACGTGTAAAGTAAGTCACTTCACATGATAATGCACGACTTCATAATGAATGCCCCTACATTTACGTGTCACACGTAATCAAAATCATGTCATGCGATATGTCCATATCTCTATCGTGCAATGTATGATCCTCCGGGGTTAATGGGTGCTACCATAGCTCTTCCACTACAGTCCACCGTTTTAGAGTATTGCTGTAGCTCTTCAGCTCTTCAACTACATTCCACTTTGGAATTCCTGGGTGCTGCTGTAGCTCTTCCACTACAGCCCACCATGAGCGCTGCTGTAGCTCTTCCACTACAACCCACTATTTTGTTTCCCGTTTTTCCCTGTTTTCTGGGTGCTACTGTAGCTACACAACTATCACAGTTGAACATGATTTTCAGGAAGCAGCGGACGATATAACTAGACGATTGACTACTACTGCATTACCGCATGATCAGCTGGATGCACAAGGATTAAATTCTCTTGATGGTAACATTTTGGATTGCAGTACTAAACGGCATCGTATACGGAAGAAGGACATGCCTCCTCCGCCTGCTACAACAAGGGTTACTAGATCTGCTTCAAGCTTGGATCTAAATATCTCTCAATGAATGCCATCACATGGAACGTTCGGGGAATTCCTACCTCTCTAAACAGACTCAAAACACTGGTACGTCAACATCATTTACATTTGCTTGTTATAATAGAGCCAAAACAAAGACAAGAAAAATTAGACTTTTATCGTTTGTCACTGGGTTTTTCTAATGCTCTTTCATCTTTAGACGCAAACATTTGGATATTTTGGATGAGCTCCATGATGCAACATATCGATGTTTATAATGGAGTTCAGCAGACGACAGTAAAATTTCGAATTGTGTCAACTGGAATAACCTTCTGGTGGTCAGCAGTCTATGGCAAACATACAATTGCACAACGTTGTTTATTGTGGGCAGATTTATTATCCTTTGCAGAAGGGATAGATGATCCTTTCATTGTAGGTGGGGATTTCAATACATTTCTGTCGCTAGATGAGCACAAAGGTCGATCTTTGCCTTCTCTGAGCTCATTGTCGGACTTTAACAATTAGGTTCAGCAATCGTCATTAATGGAGGTACCTTATCAAGGATCCAAGTTTACGTGAACAGACGGACGTGGTCTTGGTAGAGTGTGGAGGCGATTAGATAGAATTTTTATCTCGGAATCCTTCTTAGATGTCTTTAGCAATCAGATTGTGCAACATTTGAATCGCACTTCATCAGACCATGCACCCTTGTTATTGTTGTGATGCAATTCAGCAAATAATGGTCCCAGCTCATTTCGTTTTCTTGATGTTTGGTTCTCTCATCCTGATTTTTTAACATTTATCAAACATACATGGACAAGTTACCCCACGATTGGTGGTATGAGAGGTTTATATCGGAAGTTGTTCGCACTAAAAAAGGATCTGCGTCAATGGAATAAGGACGTGTTTGGTAATATTTTTGATGCATCATCTGACGCGGAAGCAAGAGTTGTAGCCGCTGAAGCACAGTATGATGGTAATCCAACTGAAGAAAATCGTACAAAATATCATGAGGCAAAGGCACTGTTAATTCAAGCCCAAAATCGCTTGTGTCAATTTTGGAAGCAGAAGGCTAGACTAAAATGGTTGTAAAAAGGAGAAGTTAATTCAGCATATTATCATGCAATAGTGAAGGAGCGCCGATGCAAACAACAAATTTCACGTATCATTTCGCCTGATGGTGAAGAGTGTGTGACAGACGCTGACATCCAAAGGGCTGCTGTACAATTCTACAAAAATCTTTTTGTGGAGGAGCAAACTCAACATCATGATGAGATACTAAATTCATTCCTCATACTATCACTGCTAAAGACAATGCCATGTTAACTGTTATGCCGCAATTGAATGAAGGTAAGGAGGCTGTATAGGATCTAGATCCATCTAGTGTAGCAGGACTGGATGGATTTCATGGAAAATTTTTTAGATACTGTTGGGACATTGTTTGCTTAGATGTGTTAAAAGCAGTCCAAGAAATCTTTTTAGGAGTTACAGTTCCACAAGCTATGGCAGCTTCGATGATCACATTAATCTCAAAGACAAATAATCCCACATCTTATGCTGACTATCGCCCAATTAGCCTGACGAGTTTTGCGTCAAAAGTTGTCACTCGAATAATAGCGACAAGGATGGGCAAAGTTCTACCTAAGTTGATTTCAAGAGAACAAGCGGGCTTTCTACCGTGTCGAGGTGTGGCAGACCAGGTACTTTTAGCGAAGGAAATGGTGCATATACTAGACAAATCTAAGAGAGGAGGTCACATTATAATCAAATTAGACATGGCGAAGGCTTTTGATAGAGTTAGTTGGGACTATCTTCGTCGTCTACTTTTATGCATGGGGTTTAGTGCATTCTTTGTACGACTGTTGATGAATAATTTGCAGGCAACCAAATGTTCAATCCTAGTCAATGGTAAGCCTTGTGGATTTTCAGCCCTAGACGTGGAGTCAAGCAAGGGGATCCCCTCTCTCCCCTTCTGTTCATAATTGCATCTGAACGATTTAGTTGTGGATTAAAGGCTCATGTTTCAACTGGTTATATTCGTGGATTTGAAGAGTCTAGGTTTCCCACTCCGTCTCGTTTAGGTTTCGCAGACGGCTTGTTAGTCTTTCTAACGTATTCAAGTCATAACATACAGCACTTCATGCATTTCTTGACCACATATCAATAAGCCTCTGGTCAACAAATTAATCTACATAAAAGTCAAGTGATAACAAGCAGCGGCCTCTCTGTTGTAAACATAGCGGCGTCTCTTGGCATGCGATTGACCACTCTACCAATTAAATATTTTGGTGTTCCTTTGCACCATGGTATCTGTAGAGTATCTCACTGTCAAATTTTGCTGGATCACATGAATCATAAGCTAAACACATGGTCAAATAGGCTGCTAAGTGCAGCAGGACGTCTAACTCTTCTTCGCTCGGTACTCATTTCACTACCGCTTCATTTATTTGCAGTGACAAAATTACCTGCTAGTGTTATAGCTGAACTACAGCATAAGTTTGCTGCTTTCTTTTGGGATAAGAAGCATCATTGGAGAACATGGGACATGCTTTGTAAACCAGTAGATGAAGGTGGGCTTGGCATTCGGCAACTGCATGCAATTCAAAAAGCATATGATACTAAGATGTGGTGGGTATACAAACAACATGACTCACTTTGGGCACACTTTACGCATACTAAATATGGCCAACGGGGTCATTTTAGGGAAATGTTATATGATTCGCCGCAATGGAAGCGCATCTGTCGTATTCATCAATTTTGCATGGCTCATGTGGAAAAGGATAGAGAAGGATTATCTTGGATTCCTGGTAACCAGGTACAATTCTCCATAAAAAGTGCATACAATGAGTGTCGTGTAGCTGGGACGAAGCTGCTATCTAGCCGTTATATATGGTGGCCGGGAGTTCACCCTTCAACGAAGATGTTTATGTGGAAATTATGGCATGGTGCATTACCACTATCAGAGAACCTCGTCACTTTTGCGACTGCTTACCCAACCATATGCCCTTTTTGCAGGAGAGCTGCCGGTGACATTGATCATATTTTCCTTCATTGCCCAATTTCATCATTGTTGTGGAATAAATATGCTTTTCTTGTAAATGGCCCAATATCCTTCCATCAAACCTTGCGCTCATACCTGATGAGTTGGTGGCTTAAGTCCACCAATAGAACAATGCTTGGACATTTAAAGGTTGTGGTTCCTCATCTTCTATGTTGGAATATATGGAAAGAATATACTGCAATAACCATAGGAGATGAACCCTTTCACTCTCACCGACTAGAGGAAAGAATACGTATGGATATTTATACCTGGTGTGCTGCGGCTTCTGGGAAGAAATATGCTGCTTCTGTTCCTTCGTTAATTAGTGCTCACCTTTCGCCTATACTTCGGACTGCGCGGGCTAAAGTAGTTAGATGGCTTACACCACCACCAGGACATCAGAAAATAAATGTTGACGCGGCAGCAGGGAGACATTCTGCTGCAGCTGGAGCAATAGTACGAGATTCACAAGGGAGATTGCTCTCGGCAATTTCCTTTCCATTACCCTGTCTACCGCCTTTACTTGCTGAGCTTCATTACTACGGTCTACTATGCTACAAGGTATCATGGCTTCATCTTGGAGACAGATTGCATGGAGTTGATTAAAATGCTAGAGAAGGGACAATCGGTTATGGGAGTCATGCAAGCAGATCTTGATAGACTTAGAATGTTTCTTTATCTCACGCACTCAACTTGGACCTACACTCCACGTGAAACAAATTCGGTGGCACATCATCTAGCTACAATGGGATTAACAGCAACATCTTTGATACAATACACTCATCAAAGCAGGCTTCCACCGGTGGCTCGAGGATGTTGCAGCACAGACTTGCACACTCCCTACTTACGATTTTGACGCACATGATCCAAATCTATGTTCCTGCCCACGTTGAAAAATGTGGGCAGGATGGGTATGCCTCTTCACATTGTTTTCTTCTTTGGCGTTTAATCTTTCGACATTCAATACGATACTGGACTAACTACAACTTTTATCTTTGTGCATGCTGGACTTTCACACGACGGAGCCAACCGTGCATAACAGCCATCACCAACTTCGCTAACAAGCAACATATTTGGACGATAATGTTTTTCATATTTGTTTGTAACAATTCAGACTGGATAAATATGTACTTTTTTTCCTTCGTGCAAGATTTCATCCACAAGTGTGGTTTTGCCTGCCAAGGTTTTAATGAGGCATATCATATTCAGTCTGAATTACCCATCCCCTTACTGGCTTTTCCCATAGATTATAGGCCACATAGTTGTTATTTGTTGTTATGCCATGACTTGATTTGTAATATGATTTTCCTCTGCCAAAAGAGAGGCTTCCAATAAATAAATCTGGGGACCGGCCCTTTGATCAAAAAAAAATGAAAAACATGTGGTTTAAGAGAGGGGATGACACTTTCCATTTCCATGTTTGTTGCCTTTATGCATTCTCCAAATATTTCTCCATTTAATGAAATACTTAGTTCATTTAACTAAGTACTTCACTTAATGAACTAGTTTAGTTCATTAATGGTGGCACCTGAAAATAGTTCAAACACAACAAATGTTTGCCATTTGATGTAAGCTTTAAAGTTTCATGGCTTGTTAGTACGGCAACATTATATATAAAGTATATAAGGCAAGTTCGTCGCAAACACGTGTCAAGTAATAAATTGTGTCATGCATTTCTTTAACACATGTTCTTTAAATCATGCATTTTGTGATCATTCAAACCCTTTTTCTCAAAAATCTCCCCCTTTTGATGATTTACAAAATAACCTTAGTACATGATTTAAATTTTAATCGCTCCCCCTTCAATCGTGCACAAATTTAAATTTTGAATTTCGAATTTTTCCCCTTTGATTTTTGTAATCAATGACTCTCGCTCCCCCTTAAATCATGCACTCTCTCTCCCTTTATTTTGGAAAGAAAATCAAAAGTGCATGTAAATATGGAAAGAAATATCAAATCAAATCAGCAGAAATCATGCCTAATTTAGAGCGGAGATTTCGTACGTGGCTTGATTTAGTGTCTTAGTGAATATGTCGGCTACTCGTGACTCAGTGCATACATGATCTATAACAATATCACCATTGTTCACGTGATCACGAAGGAAGTGATATTGTACTTCTATATGCTTTGCCTTAGAGTGTAGCACAGAGTTCTTAGACAAGTTTATAGCACTCATACTATCACAATAGATTGGAATACGATTTACCATGATACCGAAATCAGAAAGTTGTTGTTTTAACCATAGTAATTGTGTGTGACAAAGACTAAGTGCCATGTATTCAGCTTCGGTAGTAGATAAGGCCACACTTGCTTGCTTTTTCGAAAACCATGAAATTAGTGAACTTCCTATAAATTGACAAGTGTCACTTATGCTTTTTCTATGGATTTTACATCCACTATAATCCGCATCAGTATAAGCATGTAAATCAAATTCACAATCTTTATCATACCAAATTCCTAAACTGGGGGTGTGCTTAATATATCGAAATATTCTTTTCATAGCATTATAATGAGACACTTTAGGTTGACTTTGAAAACGTGCACGCATACACACACTAAACATGATATCAGGTTTACTTGCAGTAAGATAAAGCAAAGAACCAATCATAGACCTATATAAAGCATTATCAAAGTCTTTTCCATGTTCATCTTTATCTAGTTTAGTGGTGACACTCATAGGCGTGGGAGACGGTTTTAAGTTCTCAAAATTGAACTTTTTAATCATGTCATTCACATATTTAACTTGACTTATGTGTATACCTTTACTCGTTTATTCAATTTGCTAGCCAAGAAAGTAATTTAATTCACCAACCATAGACATTTCAAACTCGGATTTCATGCAAGTTTCAAATTCTTCAACAAGTTCATGAGATGTAGATCCAAAAATGATGTCATCAACATAAATTTGAATGATTAGTAAATCCGATTTATCTTGTTTCAAGAACAAGGTTCTATCTATGGTGCCTCTTTTAAATCCATTTTGTAAAAGAAAAGTAGCAAAACAATCGTACCAAGCCCTAGGTGCTTGTTTTAAGCCATATAGTGCCTTCTTTAATTTGTACACGTGATCGGAGTATTTCAAATCTTCAAAACCGGATGGTTGCTTCACGTATACTTCTTCTTGTATAAAACCATTTAAGAGTGCACTTATTACGTCCATTTGATAGAGTTTAAAACCTTTCATGCAAGCAATAGCAAGTAAAAGTCGTATGGCTTCTAAACATGCTACGGGTTCAAATGTTTCGTCATAGTCTATTCCTTCTTCTTGATTATATCCTTGTGCTACAAGTCTCGCCTTGTTTCTAACAAATTTACCTTCTCATTCGTTTTATTTCTAAACACCCAGTTTGTGCCTATTATAGTCTTATCTTGTGGTCGTGGCACTAAATCTCATACATCATTTCTTATGAATTGATTTAGCTCATCATGCTTAGCATCAATCCAAGAAGAATCACTCAAAGCATCAAAAATGTTTTTAGGTTCAATTTCGGATGTCATAGCATGAAATTGGTTTATTTCATCCGGATTTATTCTTCTACGTGGTCGCACACCATGAGTAATGTCGCCTATAATGAGATCGTGTGGGTGATCCCTATGCCATCTTGGTTGATTATTCTCTAAGTTCTCATGCATTTGTAAGTGACCATGCATTTCTAATGTGTTCAATTCATCATGCACGCCATCATCCTCTACATCATCTAACACGGGCTTTAGTTCAAAATTATCGTCATAATCTTTATCTTTTTCAACCTCACCAAATTCATTAAACTTCACATGAATGGATTCAAAAATTTGTCTAGTGATGGGATCATAACATCTATATGCTTTAGAATTCATAGAATATCCAACAAAAATGCATTTAATTGATTTAGATTCAAACTTATCTAGATTATCTTTTGTATTCAAAACAAAGCATTTGCAACCAAACACACGAAAATAATCAATTTTAGGCATGCGATCATTTACTATATCATAAGGAGTGTAATTTATTTTCTTTCTAATGGTCAAACGATTAACTATATAGCATGCACAATTTACGGCTTCCGTCCACACAAAACTAGTGTAATCTGATTTTCAGACTTGCAAAGGTTGAGAACTTGAACGTATTTGACATACTTCCAAAAGGAATTTTTTAAAACTGTTTCAACCCATTTAAATATATATAGTAAGGGGTTTGTCATTAAATTTTTAGACCATTTGGAGCCACGGATTAATCGGAATAAATTTTTCAAATCAGACTACTGTTTCTGGCAGATTTGCACAATCTGACCACAAACGATTTTTCGAAGGGTTAAAGGTTGAATTTTGATCTGAAATTTTTAGGAGATACTCAGAACATTTGAGACTACCATCTCTCAAAATTTCAAAATTTTTGAAGGCCAGTAACCTAGTTTTTCAAACATTGCAAAACAGAACCTGAAAACATAAACTATTTTCAGAAGTTGGGTTTTTGGGTAAAAACATTTTAAAAACCAAATTTTCCGCACCCACTATTCAAACCCCCCTTCTAGTGGTGCCTTACAGGTCCTAAAAGTGGTATCAGAGCGAAGGTATACTCACAACAAGAAGATCCAATGATCTAAGTGAGATGGCAACCACTAGCTTCAAAATTGAACAAGAAGGTATATCCAGTCAAATGCCTCCTCCTTTTGATGGTGAGTCCTTTATTTAATGGAAACTAAGAATGAAACTTTTTCTTATGGCTATTGATATTGATCTATGGTCTATTATAGAAGACGGTCCATTCGTTCCCTCAAAATTATCTACTGTAGATGGTGTCACACTAGAGGTTGTAAAACCAAAACAAGAGTACACTAGTGATGACAAAAAGAGACTAAGTATGAATGCTAGAGTCATGCAATTACTCTTAAACGGGCTAAGTAAAAGTGAATCTAGTTATGTATCTAATTGCTCTAGTTCTCAAGAAATGTGGAGAATTCTTGAGATGAAACATGAAGGGACTAGCCAGGTAAAGGAGTCCAAGATTAATATGCTTATGTCCACACTTGAGTCTTTCAAATTATTGCCAAATGAGTCTATTGTTGATATAGATCTACGATTGACTAACATCTATAACTCTCTTGAGTCTCTTGGCAAAGCTTTCTCTACCAGGAAAAGGTCCAAAAGGTACTACGAAGTCTTCCACCAAATAGGACCCTAAAGTCACAGCAATAGAGGAAAGTAAAGAAACCAAATCAATAAAAATGGAGGAACTAATCGGATCGCTAAAGGTATACGAAAACAAACTCACATTAAGAAAATCGGAATCAACATCAAAACAAGGTAAGACTATTTCTTTTAAATCAAATGAATACGTCTTTACTTCTTCCGATCACGTAGATGATAGTGATTCCGAATCAGACAATGATGAATTAATGCTATTGGCTAAAGGTTTGAGAAAATTCATGAGAAAGTCATTTAAAAACAAACCTAAGGCTACTTTCACTAAAAGATATAAAAATAAAAAAACGACACGGACGTGAAGTGGTATGAATGCGGAAAACTTGGACATTTATTATATGACTGCCCTAACAAGGACAAACAAACAAACAAACACCTTGACAAGGATCGGACCAAAACTAGACTCGTCTCAGAACCTAAACAAAGGAGAAGAGCTCTCAAGGCCTCCAATTGGAGTGACATATCCGACTCTGAGACCGATACCGAAGAAGAGACGGCCCAAGTATTCTTTGTATCCAAAGCATCAAACGAGGTATCTTCCGATTCTGACTCTGATTCTGAACATTCATATGATGATCTTTTTAGTCAATATTTAGAATTGCACAAATTCACCAAGACTCTCGCAAAAGAAAAGAAACGATTAATTGAAGACCAGAAGTTGTTAGAATCTTCTAACACGAATCTTGTTTCTCAATTAAACGATTCAAAAGAAGAGTCGTCATGCATCATCAATGCATTAAAATTAGAGATCTCATCATTAGCTACATATAATAATGAAATGAAATCCGAGATTTCAAATTTGAAATCAAGAAATATGGATTTAGAGAAATTGGTGAAATAATTTGACACGGGAACTAATATGCTAGATCGCATCATTTTATCACAAAAGCATGATAGTGATAAAACTAGATTAGGATACTTTGAGAGAAAAACAAAACATCAATAAAACTAACCAAATTCATTTTGTCTAAGAAAATAGAAACACCTAAGACACATATGGCGCATAAGAAGACGCCTAGGCCCCTCTCTCTTCATCTCGTCATGCTTTTTCTTCATATCACGCAAGATATAATTATGTGCCGTATAGATATAAGAAGAAACCATTGATACGTACATGACATTCATTCCATGCATCTAGATCACGCACTATGCACACTAACACTAGAACATATCAAAAACGCACACCATATGATGCGCATAAGGGGATTCTCGGTCAAAGGCCTAATGCTTTCTCACCCCATGTCTACTATGTTGCTCCTTCATCTACATTCTTACCATTTGCTAGACACAGAAGGATCACCCAAGTATGGGTACCGAAAGGTACTTTTACAACGAGGTGAATAACTAACTTGTAAGGACCCAAATTAAAAGGGTACCTAAATCATTGTTGTACATAGCAGGAAACTCATACATCAAAAGGCACATCTATCAAGTGGTTCCTTGACAGTGGTTGCTCGAGGCACATGACGGGTGACCCCGGCTTGTTCTAAAAGTTGAAGAAGGTCACAAAAGGTGGATCCGTGACCTTTGGAGACAACAATGAAGGAAGAATCATCGGAAAAAGTACAATCAGAAGCCCAAGCACTCTTTAAATCTCCGAAGTCTTCTTGGTAAGTAATCTATCCTATAATCTTCTTAGCATCTCACAGTTTATTGACAACGGTTTTGATGTGTGTTTTACTCATCCATATTTTAATATAATAAATAAAAATAGAGAAACAATATTAAACGAAAAAAGGGAAGGAAATATTTTTACGCTTTCTATGGATGACATGTCAGAAGCTAGGGTTAAGTGTTTTATATCATATGAACCTAACGTTAATTTGTGGCATAGACGATTAGGACACATTGGCATTTCTGCACTTGAAAAAACTTCAACGAAATAACCTAATACGAGGATTGCCTAAACTTGATTTAGACAACTTTCAGTTGTGTGAATCTTGTATTAAAGGCAAACAAACACACGAGTCATTTAAACCCAAAAATGAAATTAGCACGTCTAGAGTTTTAGAATTACTACATATAGGATGCCATTGTGCATGTGTTATCGTTGATGATTTTTCTCGCTATACTTGGACTTTATTTCTTGCAAATAAAGATGATAGTTCCATTGAAATTGCGAAACTAATAAAACAACTTGAAAATGAATATGGTTTGAATGTGAAAAATATTAGAAGAGATAGAGGCGGTGAATTTAAAAACAAGGACATGATTGCGTTTTGCGAAGAAAATGGAATTAAACATGAGTTTTCGCCACCTAGAACTCCACAATTAAATGGAGTAGTAGAAAGAAAGAATAGGACACTACAAGAAATCGCTAGAACCATGTTCTGTGAAAATAAATTACCTAGATTTATGTGGGCGGAAGCCGTAAATTGTGCATGCTATATAGTTAATCGTTTGACCATTAGAAAGAAAATAAATAAAACTCCTTATGAGATAGTAAATGATCGCATGCCTAAAATTGATTACTTTCGTGTGTTTGGTTGCAAATGCTTTGTTTTGAATACAAAAGATAATTTAGATAAGTTTGAATCTAAATTAACGTTTGAATGACTTATACTTCCCCAAAAGAATTTTTCAAAACTGTTTCAACCTATTTAAATACATATAGTAAGGGGTTTGTCATTAAATTTTTAGGCCATTTGGAGCCACGGATTAATCAGAATAAATTTTTTAAAATAGACTACTGTTTCTGGCAGATTTGCACAATCTAGACACAAATGATTTTTCAAAAGGTTAGAGTTTGAATTTTGATCTGAAATTTTTAGGAGATACTCAGAACATCTGAGACTACAATCTCTCCAAATTTCAGAATTTTTGAAGGCCTGTAACCTAGTTTTTCAAACGTTGCAAAACAGGACCTGAAAACAGAAACTGTTTTCAGAAGTTGGTTTTGTGGGTCAAAACATTTTAAAAACCAAAATTTCCGCACCCACTATTCAACCCCCCTTCTAGTGGTGCCTTACAGTTCCTACAGCAAATTTTCAAAATTATGAATGCAATGACTCGACAACCATTTATCCTTTATTCCGTTCCATTTCATATTCCATTTTCCATTTCTCCATTTCATTTTCCATTTCTCATATCATAGGCGATACCCTTACAGCATCCCTATCGATATCCATTTTCATATTCAGTTCATTTCCATTTTCTGATATCATAGGTGATTACCCCCTTACGATATCCCTATCGATATCCATTTCTGATATCCATATACAGTTACCCTTTACAGCATCCATATGTGATATCCAATCTTATCGATGCAATGCAATGGCTATGGCGTTTGCCTTACAAGTGACTTATAATTCAAGATTTACAGTTTTGGTTCCCTAATGGTCAATATGCGTACAGACGGTCTAGCTTCTTACATCATAGTCAATATGTGTTTGGACGACCTAATTGGCGGTCAATATGTGTCCGAACGGCGTAGCTCCTTACAGCGTAGTCAATATGTGCTCAGATGACTCGTTTATCTGGAACCAAACCTAACTATACAATATATTTCCTTTGTAAGGGTGACTTTTCCGAAACATGAGTTTTCGCAAACACTTTTCATTTACTGTTTATTGTTTATTTCCGTTTCAATTCCAATTTATCATCCACGTGTAAGTATACCCACGTATATGCCCATGTCCATACACGTTCATATACGCGCTTATACTTATGTGTTTCCTGTTCGGCCCACTTTTTCCCATACTCCCTAACCAACTCACCTAACTGTAGGACATGTATAGCACCACACAAGGGTGATTGAAGTTAAACACTAACTCCACCATTTTACAATCAAAACAATCAAGAAAACCAATCACGAACACCACCACCGATCGAATGAATGTTTGATCACACCTTGATCAACCTTTTACAAGAAATGAACGTGTATAGGTGGTATAATCAAAGCCTATATAATATGTGGAATATATGAACGATAGGCTTGAGACTAAGAAGAAGAGAAAGAAAGGTATAAGAAGAGAGTAGTCTTGTTTTTTTGCGCTTGTTAGAATATCAATTGCTGCATTTCCTTGTTATGGACCATCTTCTTCTTTTTATAGCATCATGGCCGCCCCTAAGGTTCCTCTTCCTCCTTGAGAATTGTCTTTAATGCCCTTGGAAGGTTGCTTTGTGTAAAAGATGACACAATCTTGCTTACTTGGTGCAAATAATTGAAGGGATGACTTGTCTTTGCCTATTTGTCACTTGTTGATTGGCCATCATTAGTCCACCTTGGCACCCTTTAAATGAGCTGTAAATTTTTTGAAAAATCTGAAAACATGTGCTCAAAATCAAGTTAAATAATTATCATATCATCACAATTCAATCCCTTAAATTTGGAAGACAAATTGAAGACAAAACAAGGAAGAAAATCGGCCAGTTTTGCAACATGTGCTGAAAATTTTCAGCATGTGTTTTCTTTGAGTTCTTTCTTTATGTGTTGCCCTCTTCAATCTCACCAATCTTGTGTGGCATGTCCTCCATCAATTGAAGTGCCAAATAAGCTCCATGTTGGCTCCAACATGGGTGAAATGGCGTGTAAAGGAGACTGCACATGTGATGAAATTTTCTTTTGGCAAGCTTTGTCAAATAATGCACAATATTAAAACATATATGGTAATTATAACCAGCCTTAATTTGAATTTTCTAGAACACTTTAACATATCTTGAATGTGTAAAAAGCGTCTAGATACATGTTACATCTATGCCAAAAAAACGTCCCACGTGTGTACATTCGTAGAAAACCGAATTTTTGACTTTCGTCGATTACACGATTTTTCTCCGATTAATTTCAAACTCTTACACGTGTAATATATATTATGTCACATATAATATACATAAAATAAGGTGTATATTCAGCACCAATGCTGAGTAGAAAAACGCCTCATGTTACAAAATGGGCTTAAGTTTGAATTCTCCACAATTCTAGCCTAAATTATGGGTGATTTGTGTGTGCCAACATGATATGACTTAGTGGCTGTTTGTAACATGTGAGCCACAAAAGTTTTAAGCATTTTTTATGTATATGGGCTGGCCATATTTATATGGCAAGTACGTGACATGTCGGTGAAGTTTCGGTAGTCATCCGATACGACAATTTTTCGGTTTATGACCTTGTAACATGTCGTTATAATTTTCACGTCACCATGACTTATACCATATGATATAAGACCTGAATATACTCATAAATATGAGGTGTATATAGTTGTATGATGTCGACGTACGTTTATAATATATGTGACGTGTCGGTGGTACGTCGGAATATAAGTATATAGTGCCTTTTAAAACAATTATGGATATATATATTATATATGAAAATGGCGTGTGAATCAATGGGATGAGGAGACTTTCCATTTCCAATTTGTTGCCATATAGCTCTCTCCAAATATGTCTCCATTTAATGAACTAGTTAGTTCATTAACTTAAGCACTTCACTTAGTGAACTAGTTTAGTTCATTAATTATGGCACCTGAAAATAGTACAAAGACAACAAATGTTTGCCATATGATGTAAGCTTTAATGCTTCATGGCTCGTTAGTACGACAATAATATATATAAACATGTAAAACATGTTTATGTCATAAGCGTGTCAAGTAACAATTTATTCATGCATTTCGCAAGTACGTAACATATAAATCATGTATTTGTAAATCACTCAAACCCTTTTTCTTAACACTCATCCCTAACCCCTAAGCCTCACACCACCCCTACTGTCCCTCAGCCCGTTACCCCTGCCCCCAACACCCTCAGCCTAGCACCCCTAGCCCCCTTCAAAACCTTGATTCCTGTTATGCTCGTGCCGCTTAAAGGAAAAGAAAATAATAAAAAAAGGACATAAGTCCTAAACTAAATAGGATTTGGAAAATATGATATACTTTACATGGAATCTAAATACTACACTAACTAGGGAATTGATATTTGATTTAGATTTTGTTTAGGGAATTAAATCCTAACCAACAGGGAATATACCTTTTATACATATCCTACTTATCTCTTAATTCCTATTTAATTACCCTAATCCATCCAACCCTACCATCCTTCAAGTAATACCCAGCCGCCCCTTTCTGCAGCAAGCAACAAACGAAAAAATATATATATAATGAAAGCTCAAAACCTTACCTTCACTTTCAGCCATCATTAGCAACAAAGAAGGATTTTTGTTGCAAGGACCCCTCAATTGTCGCCTACACCAGAGAAGGAAAAGGAAAAAAAATTGATTGTCCAAACCCTCCCCAGAAACCCTTGCAGCCGAGGGTGATATGGAGAGAAAAGGAAAGGAGTTTTGCTACAGTTCAACCTTAAGTTGCGATATACGGTATATTATAGCAATCGAAGTAAGTATCCTTTCTATAATTATTGTGAATTTGTGAAGTCCGTATTTATATTTTTGTATCGAATCATGGATCATACATAAGTAGATGTGATTGCATAAGTGATGTATATATATGTATGATTGTTGTCAATATATGTATATAAGCTGCAAGTTTGCAAATGGCGAAACATTTTGAATATATTAAAGGTTTCGGTTGTACCACTGATAGAGGGAATAATATGTGAATTTTTAGGGAAAAAATATATTGAATTGTGTATGGATTTGTAAAGGGCCGAAATTGGATTTTTGAAAATTGTAGGTGCAGCCGAATATATGTATGCTGCATTAATGGTATAGTATGTATTAAAAAAAAGTATATATTGTATTGTACCTAATTTCTTATATTCAATGTAAAATATTTGATTATAAGTATAATTATATATATTTGTGAGTTGCAGTAAATATCAAAATTGTCACTAGTGCTTGCACGTGAATAAGGCCAATTACAGAATCTTCAATTTGGCCAAAGCTATATTCTGAAAGGTATTTATCTCATACTTTAATGTCTAAAACCTAAAGTATTTCAATATATATAAGTGTGTACATATGGACGTGGAAACTAGTACTTTCATATTTGGTGGCCGAAAATTTTGAAGTATGGAAAAGGGGCTGAGATGTATTAATTTCAAACCATTGGTGAACGGCCAGAATAATCGTGTCTTAGGTAAATATAAGTATTATACGAAGTAGTAATTTCATCTATTAACGTAATTAAAATAAGTGTCATATTGAAAGATAAATTTTTCTTGAAGAGTTTATTTGTCTGTACTTAATTATCTTATTTCCGGTCTTAGGATATAGATGGAGTCGAAAGCAAGTAATAAATCTTGAAAAGAGTATGGAGGGTGAAACATGTAAGTATAAGCACGCATATGCACGTGTATGGGCGCGAGCATATACGTGGGTATACTTATACGTAGGAGGTAAAACGGAATTGAAACGGAAACAAAATGGTAAACGAATAAGTATATCGGTAAATGAAAAGGTGTTAAAAGTTGTACTTGTCAACTTCCTGGATTAAGTGTGGAAGTTAAAGTTTTTGTCCTTTTCCGAAGCAACCATCCGATGCCTTTAGGAAGAAAGGAAGGATTTGCCCAACACCAAGCATAGAGGTCAGCGGGGTTGGAAAGAAAAGATTCCACGTAGGAAGTTAATTCGTCAAAAAGGTAGGTGCTTCTTCCCCCTTAAACGGATATAATTCATGCATGCTTTGATGTCATACTAATGTGTTTCGTTGTTTATATTTGTTTAAGTTGTTAATTTTTTATATGTTGGAAAACATGAGATATATTGTTTATGGCTACTATGTGCGTGTGTGTGTGTGAATTTGGTGGTAAGATTGAATCGAATTAAAAAAATACCCTTAAAGAATTGGAGAAAAAATAGGGAAACTTTTACAATAGAAGCCTTTAAAAAGTTGTGTTTTGGCCTTAGAATAGGTTTCTATAGACTAGAAATAGGAGAAATGGGGTTTGGGATCGAAGAACGAATCACAGCGGCTGAGCATGTGCCACACGCACCGCTGAGAAGGCTGCACATGGGCTTCCATGCGTTGCCACTGGTGGAACATCTATTAAATAAATAAATTAATTAATTAATTAATTTGAGGCAGAGAACAGGCCGGCCAATGGACCGGGCCGGCTGGCCAGCGGGTCGGACCTAAGGCGGCCCATTAACCTCTAAAAAAATGTATCGGGTCTGGCGGATCAAGCCAGAAAAATATAATTAAATACCAGTAAAATTCAAATAAATTCCAGAAAATATAAAAGGTTAAAATTAAATTATTTCCACTTAATTTCTGAAGTTTGGTAAATTTAACAAATTAAAAATAATTACTAATAAATAGAATTAAATAAGGAAAAAATAGGAAAAGTTAGTAGAAAATTCTAGAATATTAATACAAACTAATGAAAAATAAGGGTGATGCTAAATAACAAATTTTCAATATTTGAAAAATTCAAGAAACCAAATATTGAGTGCCAGAGATGGTGAGGATGGGCGTACGGGCCCCAGGCGACTTTGTTGTTGCATTCATGGCACGTGCATTTTCATTTGGAGTGGGTTGAGATGTACGGCTCTCAGACACTCGAGTGGAGTGGATCATGGTGTACGGGCTATGGGCATCGGTTATAGTGGATCGTGGTGTACGGGCCACGGGCATCGGTCAGGGTGGATTGTAGTGTACGGGCTACAGGCATCCAGTCAATCCCGGGATCATGCATTGCATATAGGTCTAGAGGCATATTGTGTGACATGATTCTTGTTGCGTGTGACACGTGGATGGAGCATGCATCACGTAGTTGCGCGTTTTTATGTGGAGTGCTTTACTTACCGCATTTAATTTATCTTATGCATGTTATATTATATTTATGTGCTATGTGGTTATATCATTTCGGTATACACATTTTGTATTGGTTTGAGGCGGGCATCTACTGGGTGATTTTCTGTCACTCACCCCTACTTCCCAGGTGAGCCGAATGAGGACTTGGAGCACATCTTCGTTGAGGACGGGACGGACATAACGGAGTGGGCAGGTTGATAGCTGCATCTAGGATACGAGGGGGCTCTGCAGCTGATCGTTCTTAGTTATCTTGTGGGGATTTTCACAAACTTCTTTATTCTTTTTATTATCAGAATTTTTATTCAGTAATGTAAGGACGATTATTGGAGTTTAATTTCAGTTATGATTTACGTTTCCGCGAGAAAAATTTCTACATCACTAAGAGATTGATTCGACACCTTGTATTCTCCTTAGCAAGATACGGCGGGTGCACTTTTTCCGATGCTAGGGCTCGGGAGCATGGCGCTACAATTCCTCTCCCCGCACATTAGCCACATCGGTTTACAACGCGATTTCTCTCCGCTGCCTTTTTCTCACATCTAACCCCATAGACACTTAGCACGGTTCACGCTTAACACACCGCTGTGAAAATCGTAGGAAACGGAGGTCAGACGCGCCCACGCGCGTAGCCCATGCGCAACCTGTCTCCGGCCACCTCCACCACACTACTCCTCTCCCTATTTCCAATCGTATTCTGCCTTTAAATCACAAAAAATCCCTATTCTTAAAATTGATTTTTCCCTCTTCCGGCGGCAAAAACCCAAATTTTCATTATTTCGGCTTTCTTTCGTTCAACACATGTTCTTCCATCATATTTCATCACATTTATGGCTCACTGGTCAGCACATGTAATTCGGCCATAAACATGTTTAAATCCATCAAATAGAGGTTCAAATCACATAATTCTGATAACATAAAATAACACTTATATTACACAATTAATACTTTATATTATGTTCACCTAATAATATGTTAATCTTTATTTAGTACTCACGTTTTGGCCACTGTCTATGAATGGACAGTGAGCCTTAAGGTTATAACTTTTTTTCTTTTTAACGATATGCACCAAAAGAAAGAGAATAAGGCAACCGTTATATATTACATATTGCTGCGCACGTACATCAATACCATAAAAAGAATCACAGCCCTTATTCTTATTCTTTTTATTTTATTTATTTATTTTTTTTCCCTTTGCCACACAAATTCGACAGTAAGTTTTTATTCTTCAAACATATAAATTGTATATATATATATAATCCATACACAATCCGACACTATATATATATATATATATATATATATAATATTTTCACATATAATTCAACCAACTATGAAACCAAAAGTATTCATACATGATCTGTTTTTGATACGAAATAACATCATAATTTTGCAAAATCATAACAAATATAGTAAAAGTACTTGTCTCGTATCTCGACTATAAGATACCGTACGAAAAACGGTTTTGAACCAGACGGGTTTTGGCCGCTCTTCCTTTCCCTTAGCTGGCGGCCAAATATAAAGAAGGGGGTGGAGGGTTTGCCGTTATTTGAAGAATAGGGTTGGAGGTTTTTTTTTTTTGTGTGATATATGAGTATGTATGAAAATCTATAAGAAAGCAAAGGAATTGAATATTCTTTCTTTTCCTTATTTCCGGGCGGCAGATGTTGAAGAAGAAAGGCAGCATGCTGCCTATTTGCTGGGAAAGCCTGCCAAGGGATTAAGGGGTGGGAGGCTGCCGAGGGATTTATGAAGAATGGGGGTGTTTTATTTGTGTCTTATGTGTGTATAGATATAGGTATGTATAGGTAGTGTTCTAGCACACTTAGGTTATTATAATTCTAGCATAGTTAGGAGTTGTATTTAGTACTCTTAATTCTTTTCCTAGTATATATAGGATTCCAGTGTTTTATTTTATTTTATTTTCTTTTCTTTAACCGTGTGTAAGTATAATATATCACCACAAAAAAAAGAGACATAGCGACAGACAAAAATCGTCGCAATTTCGTCGCTAAAGGCATATAGAGACGGCATTGCGACGAAATCTGCAGGTCGTTATACGGCTTATCGCAAAGTGATTTTCGTCGGTGAAGCGTCGCTATATTGCGACGAGAAAAGGCTCGTCGGCGGTTCGTCGCACAATTGCGACGAAACTCTGTCAGGTCTGCGAACTGTTATTTCCGTCGTCGTTTCGTCGATATATCTTTTGTCGTCGCTAATTTTAAATTTTTGATTTTTTTATTTTCGGTCTGCGACATTTATGTTTCGTCGCAGATTTTCGTCGGTATATCTTTTGTCGTCGCTATTTTAAAATTTTTGATTTTTTTTATTTCAGGTCTGTGACATTTTTGTTTCGTCGCAGGTTCGTCCTATCATTTAAATTAATATTAAATATTAATTTAATATTAAATATTAAATATTAAATATTTATAATTTATTAATAATATGAATATATTATTAATTAAATAGTTTTTATTATTATTTAATTTTTATAATATATTTTATTTTGTATATTAAATCATTTGTACGAATATTATATAGAAATACGGTATTTGCGTATTGAAGTTCGTATAATTAAACAACACAAAAGAAATGGAATCCGTTAAATGTCTGATAAAATATAAAAGAACAAAGAATATGTCAATACAATAAATGAAATAGTCTGTACAAAAAATCAAAAAATGAAATACTATGCAGAGGAAGATGGAGGGGGATCATACGGAGAAGAGTGACCATCAGGAGGGCGAGGCTGAGGCTGCGAGGAGCTGGAAATGAAAGAGATGATGAGATGCGATAGCTGCGAGATTTGCTGGTTCGTCGCCTGCTGCACCTGCATCGTCTGCTGCTGCGCCTGCTAAACCGACTGCTGCAGCGCCTGCTGGGTCTGAGTCAGCTGTGACCGTGGTGCCTGTACACTCTCCTCATGCTGCGCCCTGATGGTCTCCATCTCATGCTGCAGCGCCACATGCTCTGATTCCATGCGCGAAATATCCTCTGGGCCCGCAGAAGGCGTGGAGGTGCTGGCCTTAGAGGAAGCACCTGGATGCAGAACTTCGGGAAAGAATCGCGGTGCTGCTGATCCAACCCCGTACACCTCCCTCTTCTTCTTATTCTGAGGGTCGACAGTCCGAACCGCATCCCAATAAGCGCGGTTCTTGTCGGCCTCTTCCCCCCTATGTGAGACTAATCTGTTGTACTCGTCCTGAAATGAGAATAAGAATTGTTAGGGTTTAGGGTTTAGAAATAAAACAAACTAAGGAAAAAACAAATGATATCGTAGTCTACTTACACTGATGTCGCGGGCCTTCGCCGTGATCCAGTCCTCCGTCCCGTCGGAGGCTTTCTTCCGATGCGTCTTGTAGAAGAGATCGTAGGAGGCTGGCCACTCCCCTGACTCCTCATGCTGAAAGAATGAAATAAAATATGTTAGTGAAATCCATAATTTTAAAAATTTCGGCATGACCTATTCGTTTATCGGAGGTATCCCGGCCTTAAAGGCCTCTCCCAAGTCAAATCAAAAATAAAAAGAAAAAGGCAAATGAACACATATACTACTTAAATTAACCATATACGAATACCAAAAAAACAACAGCGCAACATAAGAAATCAATGAATATAAATAATCCACTTAAGTCAATGAATGTAAATAATCCACTTAAGTCAATGAATCTAAATAATCCAATAAAATCAATGAATCTAAATAATCCAATATTAAAATACTTACCATAGAACGCATCGTGGTGGCGTGGGAAACCGAACCACCTGAGTGTGTGGCAGGTGCTAGGCCCTGTAGATTGCCGTTGCGCCGGTTCGCCGCGTTCCGGGCGCTGCGGGCTTGGGTAGCAGGGTTCGTCCACCCTTCTATCCACCCCGCCCAGGTGGCCTCGGATACGTAGACACGCATGGCAGAAGTGGGGTCACGCTCCCACTTGGTCTTGTGCGAGTTGACGAAGTCCCTGTAGCGTTTGGCGGCCCTCTGCCGCCAGGTCTGCTCCACGTCGTGGGCGATGTCAGCTGTGCAGCTGTACGCCTTCGGCAATTATTATACGGAGGAAAAATAAAAATGTGGTTAGAAAATTAATGATCGATTACGCATCAAAAAGTGAAATTCATCAAATTTGAATACCTGAAACTCATCCCAGTAGAACCTACGTGTCTGCGGGGTGACACGGGACCAGGCATATCCAGATGGGTCCTGCCTCAGGTGGAAGGACCGAGTGATGCAACCAGAAATCTGGCCCGAGTCCGGTGCAAACCTGAAAGAGGTGAAGTTGTTAGGAAAATATAACGCATGAAATATATTTGAAAACGTGTTAAAAAAATAAATCATTACTTACGTATGGGTATCATGTGACCAAGGGAGGGCACGACACCCTGGTATGACACCCTCGTCCGATGCCGCATCAGACGCCGGATGAGGTGCTGAACCGGTGGGTGTGGGTGGCGGCGTAGATCTGGGGGGTGCGGACCTATCGGCAGACCCTAAAAGGTCTACGTCCGCAGCTAGAGCGGCGGTTGAAACCGACCCAAGCAGCTTATGTTGATAAAGGTACATATTAAACTCTCCTGAGATGGCCTGTGTAGCTGGTGGGTAGGTGGATCGAGTCGGTAAACCGTCACTAGCCATCAGATCTGCAAGGGTGAAAAATTTAAAAGGCACATTCAACAAGTTTAGGGTTGGTTGGCCAGACAAATAAGATGTCCAAAAAATGACAAGTGTTTACATACATTTAATGCAAGATATTAATAATTTTGAAAATTTCGGCATGACCTATTCGTTTATCAGAGGTTTCCCGGCCTTAATGGCCTCTCCAAAGACAAATCCAAATCCAACAACATAACATGATTAACCAAACTACATAATCAAACTTCATCATCAAATTATTACACTTCAAAGTATACATCACTTGAACTTGATACTTAAAGCATAAATATGCATCACCTCTAAACAAATTACACTTCAAAATATACATCACATTTACATCCTTATGATACATAACTTGTAACATGAATTATGCATAAAAATAGTAAATTAAAGAGAATTATGGGCTGCCCAAAGTAAACACAATTCAGTTTTACAACAAACAGGTTTCAACCATAAACTAGCTAAACAAAATACAGGTTTCAGCCACCCCCGCCAAAGCCACCCCCCGCCCCGCCAACAACCACTCCCGCCCACAGTCCACTCCCGCCCACAGCTCACACCCGCCAACAGCCACCCCCCGCCCAGCCAACAGCCACCCCTGCCCACAGCCCATCCCGCCCACAGCCCACTCCCGCCAACAGCCACCCCCGCCCCGCCAACAACCACCCCCGACCACAGCCCACCCCCGCCCACAGCCCACCCCCGCCAACAGCCACCCCCTACCCCGCCAACAACCACCCCCGCCCACAGCCCATTCCCGCCAACAGCCCACCCCCCGCCCCCACCAACAACCACCCCAACTGCCCCAGTCCGCCCCAACCTGCATCACCCAGCCGAACCCCGCCCCACCCAGCCCCACCCACAGCCACCCAGCCCCACCCATAGCCACCCAGCCCCACAACGCTCCACCACTGCCCCTCCGCCATCCCCTCTGCCATCCCCTCCAACACCCAGCCCCACACCCACCCCAGCACAATCTCTCCTCCCAAACCTACAATCATCATTATCCCATTCTAAACTGATTGCTCTCAAGTGTATAACAACAACGAAACAAGCGGCACAATCCATAATTTCTTGATGAAAAAATAGAATAGATCTTATAGAAACAAAGACGGAAAAACAGAATACCACCTACCAGAAAGTTGAAGCCGAAAGCCTGTTTTAGGTACCTACTGTATTCGCCGGAGAAGAGAAGAGAGGAGGCAGCTCGCTATTTCGTTGAAAATGGGGAATGGGGGAAAGGAGAGAAACGCTGAAATGGGGAAGAAGAAGGGGGATTTCTGGTTTAAGTGCGAAATTTTGCGACGAAATAGCGACGAACTGCCGTCGCTATTTCTTGTGTCGTCACTATTTCCTGTGTCGTTGTTATTTCAAATTTTCGACGACATGTTTCGTCGGTAAATCGTCGGTGTCTTCAGTATTGAAAAAAAATAATACAAAATATAAAGTACTTACAGACACACATTATCAACACATACACACTTTCACATAAAGAGGTACATAAAAATTTTGACTAACGTCAATCTTCATTGTCATCCGCATCCACATACGCATCTTCATTTTCATCTTCATTTTCATCTTCATCTACATGCTCGTCGTCCTCTTCATCCTCGTATTCGTCTTCGCCTACATCTTCAATATTGTCAGCCGGTTGTATGTTGAGATGAATTTCGATGAAACCGCCATTGGGGTCATTTAGTGGGAGGTTGTGCAGTTCAACATGTGTCGTATCCACAACGCGCGGGTTTTCTTCTTGAAATGCGGCATCCATGCCATCTGAACCTGGCTGGATACTGACATCAAACTTGCTCGATTTCACTTTGCACACGGCTCGCCAGTCTTGAGCTCGCATTCATCCTCGTCGTCGGATACGATAGATAGTACACCGGGGACGTTTGACTAGCCAAAACGAATGGATCGTACTTTCTGTACCGTCGCCCTTGGTGTATGTCTACCAACTTATATCGGTCGTGAACCTTTGTGCCAGCGCGATAACCTTCCCGACTTGGATCGTACCATTCGCATTTGAATAGCACCACCCGCTTTATAGGCAATGCGGGATATTCGAGCTCAATGATGTCAGTAAGGTAGCCGTAGAAGTCATCCTCGTCCAGACTATTGTCATACTGCTTGACACACACTCCGCTGTTCTCCGACGATTTTCGGCTGGCATGGGAGACTGTGTGGAATCTATAACCGTTCACAAAACACATGTCGTAGCGCGTGACTCTGCTCAATGGACCCTCGGCTACTGGTGTCAGAATGTAACCGTACTCTTCGTCAGACAGATGACCTTTGCTCGCCTGTAAAACGACAAGTAAGTATACATCAGCGGGGCAATAAATGCTATCACATGACGTACACGTAACCAGCAAATATGTAAACTTACATGCCATCTGAACCAATCAGCAAACTTGGCATCTAACTCATTGTTTATTGCATCGCTCGATATACCCGGTGAACGTTCTTGCAATAAATCAACGAACAAGCTGAAGAAAATTACGAATGAGTACCTTTGTAATATAATGGATATAGTAGCGCAAGGTATTTACAAATTAAAATTGGATATTGTTTATACCTCTGGAAACGGTCAACTTGACGGCAGTTGTGCAGAACATAAGAATGAGCAATCTTCAGATCGCTGTCCCCCAATATCATTTCCTTTCCCTCTCCGTGAAACCTGATCGGATGTGTGAATATCAGGAGGACACGGGATCTAGAAATGCCGTCGTCGTTTCGGGGAACATATCTGCACCTCGACGGGATATCTGGCTGGAAGTAATGAGACACGAAGGTCGAGGCTTCCTCCGTCAGGTAGGCATTGCACATCGAGGCCTCGACTTTGGCCTTGTTCCTGATGTTTAGCTTCAAATGCCTGAGATATCTGTTCATATAGTGAATACTCCAACGTCACATGATGAAACAAATTGGTAAGCATGCTCGCGCTTAGATACATAAGAACGTCATGTAATAAATAAGAGTACCTCTCCAACGGATACATCCACCTGTACTGAACAGGACCACCAATGCGTGCCTCGTATGGTAGATGAACTGGCAGGTGTTCTATTGAATCAAAGAAGGCCGGAGGGAATACAGTTTCCAGCTTGCATCGGATCACTGGGATTTCGTCCTCCAGTCTTGACATATCATCCACCCTGAGTCTCGTGGATGTAAGACATCTGAAGAACAGACTCATCTCGGTAAGTGCTTCCCATACAAATACCGACGATTAAAAGGAAACAAACACAAATACCGACGACTTAGCGATGCAAATAGCGATGAATTTCATCGTATGGTGTGTGTGTATTAATGTCTGCATTCAGTGCTTACCGACGCTTTACCGACAAAATAGCGACGCACAACGTCTCTTCACACCAATCGACGCATTTCGTCGCTGTTTGCGTCGCTAAGGCGTCGCTATCCAGTGTCCGTTCAGTGCCCGATTGTTACAACTTACGATGCATTTACGTCGCTAAGTCGTCGCTATGTCATCGCTGAATTCCCCTATATAAACAGCTTGCCGTGACTCTCATTGTATAAAAAACAAAATCTCCTTTATAATCATATAAAAAAAGACAAATATGGTTCGTACTAAGGCCCAGGCACGGCGTGGTAGTGGTCGTACATACCCAAGACGGGGTCTTCAACCACCGACACCTGCACCGGTTCCTCCACAACAACAAGCACCCCCGCCGGCTGACTCCTCCGAACCCACTGTGCAAGGGCCAAGGCGGCAAGAGGATCGCCAAATTGGCGATCCTCGTGCAGAAATACAGGAGTTGTGAAAAACAGTGGAGAATATGAGGGAGGTGCTTAACGACCAGGATGAGCGTCTCCAGTACCTGCACATAAGGCAGATGCGCATCAAAGCCAAAGCTGCGCAGCTGAGACGCCTCCTGAAGGCGTGCGCGGAGAGTGTTGCTACTCTCTGTTCGGATGACGAATAAAGAACGGCTCCTCTCCGCTATTCTTTTAGATTTTTCCCCGTTTTTTTCCTTATGTATTTTGTAATTTATAATTCTATGTTAATGAAGTTTTTTTCCCAATCATCGCTTTCGTTTTCTTAATTTAAACACGTGTTTAATCCCTTACGAATCTCGACGATGCTAAAATACAGACGAAATGTGGTTCGAAAAAATTTGGGACGACTAGTTCACCGACTAAACAGCGACTATATACCGACGAAACTTAATACAACGCCAAGAACCTAATAACCAGCGAATATGGCGTTTGAATTTAGCAACGTTTTACCGACGAACTAGCGACGCACGACGTCTCTTCACACCATCCGACGCGTTTTGTCGCTACGGCGTCGCTATTCGGGAG
Source organism: Eustoma russellianum (assembly GCA_036186865.1). Classification (NCBI taxonomy): domain Eukaryota; kingdom Viridiplantae; phylum Streptophyta; class Magnoliopsida; order Gentianales; family Gentianaceae; genus Eustoma; species Eustoma russellianum. Next base: position 24,745,362 of record AP025043.1, on the reverse strand, counting down.
TGTCCGCACAGTGCCCATTGGTTGTAACGTACGATGAATTTACGTCGCTAAGTCGTCGCTAATTCAAACGAAGTGTCACGCCCGCACATCTTCCGGTGTTGAGTAACGGGAAAAAATTTCGTCGCTCATTCGTCGCTATGTCGTCGCTTTGTTTGCCTATATATATGACCCCACAGCCTTACATTTCATAAACAAAATACAAAGTATGCCCCGTCGTTATAAAACAACCCCAAGGCGTGGAGGGGCAAACAGTGCACCTCCACAACGGACTCCTCCTCAACCACAACGGCCTCCTCCTCAGCCACAACCCCAAAAAATACCGGAACAACAGATCAATTACAGTACAATTATAGCAAACATGCAGCAGCAGTCGAGGCAACTGCACATCGTGAACAGAAGGCTGCGCAAGTTGAAAGTCAAATATTACAATCTGAAGCGCCTCCTCAAAGAGTTCGCGGAGAATGTGGCGGCCACTCTTTCTTCCGATGACGAAGAGTGAACGGCCCCTCTCCGCTTCTCTTTTAGATTTCTTTTTTTTAATTTTACGTCTTCATAGTGTAAATTTTTATTACTAAATGAATAAATTTTTTTCCCAATCACCGCTTTCTTTTTTCTTAATTCATACACGTATTTAATTCTCGACGAATCTGCGACGACACAGCGACAAATCGGAATACGAACGAAAAGTAAAACAAAACATTTGCGACACGCGGGTTTCATCGACAAAAAACCGACGATACACAACGCCGAGAACCTACTAACCGACGAATTTATTTCCTTGTTTTTCCGTGTTTATGTTTCTGGAATTTTTGCGACACATTACCGACGATATAGCGACGAAACGTTACAAACTAAATAGCGACAAAAAAAAGACACAGAGTAGCGACGAACCACCGACAAAACACCGACGAAATTGTAACGAAAGGATTAACCTGACTACTTTTTGTTAGCGACAATGTATTTCATCGTAGTTTCGTCGCAATTAACGACGAAATTGCGTTTATCGCTATGTCGTCGCAAATTACCGACGAATTACCGACGAAACATGGTACGTCGGTGACTTTTTCGTCGGAAAACGAAATTCTTTTTGTGGGGTATATATATATACATGTAGCAAACGACACGGGTTATAACACTAAAAGACTTGTGAAAGCTAGGCTGAAGGATGTGCAAAACCTCTGCTAGGACACTTATAAAGATTGTATAACCTCTGCTAGGACACTTAACTTACTTTGTAAGACATGCATAAACTTCTATAATCTGGTAGATATATGATTCTCCATCCAACATGTGTGCTGCGAGTTAGATTGGATGCGTAGCATGTTTAGATGTTAAATTACAAAACCTCTGCTAGGACGGTCATATTCGGATTTGACAAGAAAACCCAAACATAATACCTTTCGTCTTTTTCTTTTAATAAATTAATTAATAAATAAAACTATATATGTGTGTGTATATATGTAGAGTTTTATTTACGTATGACTAAATTTGTACAGGAGGAAAAAAAAGGAAAAAATTGAGTTAAAAGTTATATATTGAATAATATATACGATTTAAAAGGTATTTGAAACAACAAACACACAAGAAACTTTCACTTTGTTTTGAAGCAATACTTTCGAAATACTATCTGATATTAAAAATTTGTTTCTTTAAATTTTCAAAGCGTACATGAGTTTGTCACATGATATATAATTATTACATGTGTCTTTTTGAATGCGTAGAAATCAAAATTACAATTATGCTTTGCTGCGAAAACAACCAAACTTATAATATAGTCCGTAAATGTTAAAACCCGAAGGCTTAAATGTCACCATTTACTTAAATCTACGAAACCCTTTGAATATTAAAAAGAAGATTACATTTTCAATGTTTAGATATTAATATTTGTATCACACAATTACTTTATTTTCATTAAAATGTTGAGTAAAACATGAAATTGTTTAATTAAGAATTTCACAATAACTTATCCTCCTACCCCTTTTCCGTTTCTTTTCAATTTTTTTCCTGCTTTCCCCTAATTAAACGAATCTACAGTGGCTTTCTTCATGTTCATTTAGGATATAAAATTTCACACCGTTGGGGAAAAAAACAATAAAAATTTAAGGAAGTGCAAGCTGACTGCTTGGTCAAATTTCGAACCCTCACAGAATTGTCGAATTGAGCAGAATGTTTAATCTACAAAAGGGAAAGAAAAAAAAAAAGAAAGCGGAATGCTTTATTCTCTATTTTGGACAATTTCGGTACAGGGGTTCTAAGGGAAATTTTAGCAAACAGTAAAAAGAATATTTGCTTCCATGGTTGACTAATGATTTAGTGAATTCAATTGTGTTGATATTATCCCTGTTTAATTTTATTTAATTTAAATTTGCGATTTTTTGTTTAAAAAGTATCAATGTGGATAATATATAAAGTATCTCAATATGATACGGTTAAGGGTTTTGACCAAGCTCTCAGAAAAAGGAAAAAGAAGAGACTCAAAATTCAGGGGGCGAACTCTGAAAAAAAGGAAATTCTGGGGGATGTTGTAATTAACAAGCGCATGGCGATGATCATCCTGTTGGATTTAATTTAATAAACTCCTGAATTGGACCGTTTAATCGAATCAATGGACAAAGTAACAAAATGTGGAAAATATACATTGCTCCATTGCTGTTATTAATCTGAACACGTGCGCTGCAACTGCTCCGGCTGATGATGAATCTGGCGTGATCCAAGGATTCACGACCTCCCATCAATTGCTAATACACCCCTTGAACGGAATCAACAATTCACTGGTTTACCCGATGGAGAGGCTAGGCAGTGTGGGTTTTATAGAAAATTTGGCACACCCTCTCGCTAATACTGTATGGCCGCTGGTTTTTCTTGACGCTGTGAGCAGGTGAAGCCTCCTCCTTTATATAGAGGGAGATGGAAGAATCTGATAGGTTAGGATTTAAATTTAAACTTAAATTTAAAAACTCAGCCTTATCTTCCTTTGTACTAATAATTATCTATTAGCCACACGCGGGTTGTCGCCCCTCGGAGACCAGATGTCGTACACTTTATGGTCGTAACACTTTGAGACCATCCATCGCGGTCTCTGACCATATGACTGTCTACATATTTGGGGTTTCCATTTTAGACCACACTATACATCCACGAATATACCCGATGATCACTTAACATGTGGATGTTTTACGCAATAATTAATATTATTACGTGACATATGTGACATATAATATTATCATACATAACGTCCACCTTATGGTTAATTCGTATGAACTTTATCAACGTGCTGCGCATCACACGTATCTCGAATTAATCCCAACAATCTCCCACTTGGATTATGTATGTATCTTAAAGATTATATGTCACCCTTTTGAGCTCATATACCGTATGTCCCTTAGTGTGTCTTTCCTTTTCCAGTCCATCAGCAATGTTAGCAAAAGACTTAAACCGCACGCCGCCACATTGAATTAGTGACTTGTCCCTCTTAAATCATGATGCTAACATTCTACTGAATGACATGGATACTGAAATGGATATGTAGTGTGGAATTAATATGCTAGGTGATCATACATATTTAATTCCAACTTGGCCCTCTTTAGCGAGATCAATAGAATTCAGAATGTATGCCGTAACTGCTTAATGTACATTACTTCTGCAGAAAAACTTTAATATAACCGGAATGTACATTATACTGTTTGTCTGAATTAAACAACTTTATTGAATACAAGAAAAACTTCACAGACTCTCACTAGGATAAAACATCCTCAACTTGACTAAGACCCATACGGCTAACATGGTTGTGGAACACAACCGGTTCCATGGCCTTAGTCAAAGGGTCGCCCACCATGGAGTCTGTACTGATATGCTCAATACTGATCAGACCACTCTGAATTCTTTCTTTAACAGCCAGATACTTCATCTCTATATATTTTGCTTTAGATGAACTCCGGTTGTTATTTGAATATAGCACCGCAACATTATTGTCACAGTAAATCCTCATTGGAGACGTGATAGTCTCCAATACCCGCATCCCTGTGACAAAATTACGAAGCCATATCGCCTGATTGGATGCGTGGAAGTAAGCTACGAATTCCGCCTCCATAGTGGAGAACACCAATAAGGTCTGTTTTGTGCTTTTCTATGAGATCGCACCTCCGGCTAGGGTAAACACATAGCCTGAGGTTGACTTCATACTATCATAGCATCCAGCAAAATCGGAATCTGTATATCCAGTGATCTCTAACTCATCAGATCTCCAATATGTCAGTACGTGTTGCTTCGTTCCTTGTAAATATCTCAGCACCCTCTTTGCTGCAGTCCAGTGATCCTTCCCCAGATCAGAGAGGTATCTGCCTAATATTCCCCTTAATGAATGCCAAGTATGGTCGTGTACATACTTGGGCATACATTATACTCCCTACTATCGAAGCATAGGGAGTATTCCTCATTTTCGGACGTTCAAAATCTGTTTAGGGACATTGCTTCAGACTGAATTTTTCTCCTCTTGCCACAGGGGTATTAAGTGGTTTACACTTATCCATGCTATACCGCTTCAACACCTTTTCGATGTATGTCTGTTGTGAGAGAGCTAAGATACATTGGGTACGATTTCTCCGTATCTCAAGTCCCAACACATATGAGGCTTCACCAAGGTCTTTCATCTCGAAATGTTTTCTCAGAAAGGCTTTGGTGTAGCTCAACATGTTTACATCGTTTGTTGCAAGCAGTATATCATCTACGTACAAGATCATAAATATGAACTTTCTCCCAGTGAACTTGTGATACATGCATTCGTCAATTTGGTTTGCCTCAAAACCGAAGGAGACAACCACTTTGGCGAATTTGAAGTACCATTGTCGAGACGCTTGGTTGAGCCCATATATGGATTTCTTTAGTCGACAAACCATGCCTTTTGGATCTCCCATCTCAAATTGAGGCGGTTGAACCATGTAAATGGTTTCGTCGAGTTCTCCGTTTACGAACGCGGTCTTAACATCCATCCAATGTAGCTCAAGATCTAAGTGTGCCACTAAAGCCATGATTATCTGGAAGGAATCCTTCGTGGATACTGGAGAGAAGGTTTCTGCATAGTCTATGTCCTCCTTTTGGGTAAACCCTTTAGCAACAAGTTGAGCCTTATATCGTTCTATGTTGTCTTTTGAATCCCGTTTGGTTTTAAATATCCAGTTGCAACCAACGGGTTTCGAACCTTTAGGCAACGAGACGACATCTCGTGTATAGACTTTATTTCTTCTTCCATGGCCTTTATCGATTTTTCTGAATTTCGACATTGCAATGCTTGTTGGACGTTTTCTGGGTCATCGTCCAACATACCAATATCGAATTCATGTTCTTGGAGATACACCACATAGTCACTAGAAATGGGGTTTCTCCGTTCACAAATGGATCTCCTTATGGGCATTTGTTGTTGGGATACTGTAGGTTCCTGAACTGCATCAGCTGGCAATTCATCGGTTTCTTCAGTAACTTCCTCAGGAACATGAACTTGTTCCTGTGGAGCGTCACTACTGGGATGAGGTACCTCAGGTGCGGGTATCGCTGATGCTATCTTCCCAAAACATGGTTCGATTCGCATTTCTGTCGCATCTGAGTGTGCCTCATCTAACTCGAGGATCTGCTGATGCAAATCATTCCCCTCCGGAACCAAAGTATCCTCAAAGAACTTTACTGAATTTGTCTCGAAAAACACTTTACTTGTGGGATCGTAGAATTTATACCCACGTGACCTTTCTGAGTAACCAACGAAATAGAAACTAACTGTTTTGGGGTACAGCTTTCTTTCATTTGGTCTGTAAGGATTCGCCTCTGCTGGACAGCCCCAAACCCTTATGTGGTTAAGGCTAGGCTTACGCTTAGTCCATAACTCATAAGGGATCCTTATCGTTGCTTTAGTTGGTACTCGGTTGAGGATGTAAGCTGTGGCTTTCAGCGCTTCTCCCTAGAGGAATAATGGTAGTGTAGTTTAACTCATCATACTACGCACTATGTCCATAAGTATACGGTTTCGTCTTTCAGCTACACCATTCATGCTTGGTGACCCAAGCATGGTGTACTGAGGGACGATTCCGTTTTCCTCTAGGTATTTAGCAAATGGTCCTGGACGCTGTTCTCCTGATCCATCATATCGACCATAGTATTCACCGCCACGGTTCGATCTGACGGTTTAATCCTTTTGTTGAGTTGTAACTCAACTTCAGCTTTAAAGGATTTGAACATGTCTATTGCTTGCGCTTTTTCTTTAATCAAGAATATGTAGCCATATCGCGAATAGTCGTCAATAAAGGTGATAAAATAAGTGTGGCCATTTCGAGTAACCGGATGAAATGGGCCACTAATATCGGTATGAATCAATTCTAATGGACTATTTGCACGATTTGCTTCATATTTTCGGACTTTAGTTTGTTTATACACACGACTCTAAGTCAGTTAAGTCTAAAGGATTGAGAATTTCTATTTTGACAATACGTTCTATTCTGTTTTTGGACACATGTCCTAAACGTTGATGCCAAAGTGATCCTGAATTCTCATGAGTTAATATTGCTTTAACGTTTCGCGTCATAACATGCAAGGTTTCCTGATTTGAAACAACATTTATTGAATAAATTTTATCAATTTCAAACATTATACCATGTCCAATCAATCTTGAAGCATGATAAAGATGGAAATTTCTATTTCCAAAATAACCGTAATATCCACTTTTATCCAATCGATAAAACGAAATAAGATTTCGTTTAAACGATGGTACCACAAAGTGTCATGCAAATCTAGACAGAAACCAGATGTCAACAGAAATCTGAAATGCCCGATGGCTTCAACCTTTATGCCGCTGCCATTTCCCCAATAGACGTATCTTTCATCGTCTCTTGGTTTTCTATGGCTTAGGCGATCTTGCATAGTCACAGATAGGTGAGTCGTGGCTCCCGTATCGATCCGCCAAGTGGCTATATCCAAAACAAAATTAACTTCGGAACAAACTAAGAACATACCCTTTTTCTTGAGCCAAGAAATATAACCGGTACAGTTCTTCTTTAAATGTCCTTCCTTATTGCAAAAGAAACAAGTCATGCTTTTGGGTGCGTCAGTAGTAGGCACCCCCTTTTCCTTTTGACTTGCCTTTTGCACAGTAACCTTTTCTGCAGCTTTGCATTTCTTACCACCGAACTTGGTGGCAACAGCATTCGTAACTTCATGTACCCTTATGTTGCCGTTTCTACGGTACTGTTTTGAGTAAAGTTTCTTTAAGAGATTGCCTGCCTTAGCTTTCTCATTCTTTACATATCTTTGCTCGAGATCAGCTAAAAATTCTTTAACCGTCATGGACTCAGAAACGTGTCTCCTGAAGCATTTGGGGATAGTCTTTTGTATGATCATAAGACACATGCGATTTGATCGTAGCCAGCGTGCCATGTGAAATTTTTCCTCACTGGTACTTTCGTCTATTAGCACAGCTGGACGATCTATCTACAATGCAGTGTCTAGTTCAGCAATCCCCAGAAAGATCTCGAGTTGATCTTTCCATTGCTTATAGTTTGAACCGTTCAATGTAGGAATATCCTTAATGTTATACACTATTGCTGAAAAGCAAACAAGAAACGGACTTAAATACACAACACGTGTAATCTTTAAACTGCATAAAATCTGTATATCAAAATAGAACCTTAATTCCATCTACCAATTGTCTTTCAACAATAGGGCTCTTTGGAGTCATCCCAATACCTTCCAACAATTGGGTGTAGTGGTCAATATGACGGCTCTCCAAGCACGGGTTAATCACCTTCTTTTGGGCCGATAAGTTAACTTATGCATTTAAAGCTTCGCTGTCGGGCCCATTTGGGTCCACTACCATGCTCATATGTGTTTTTGACAATCACACCTTCCTTTGGGCCGGTCAATGATTTCCTCCAATACATACGTGCCCTTCACGATCATAACAAATGTAGTGGCGATGATATGATTGCCGCACTTTAAGGGGATCATATTAAAGCCCTACATTTGCTAAGTCACGTAACTTTATGGTTCTAATTGATCTGTAGTTTTCTGACTGACCCTTTTGCACGTACCGTGCATACTTAACCCCAACATCCGTTTTGTTTTACTTAAACCTATTCGAACCAGCTTGATTCCCTTTACGGCTCAAATAAGAACCACCTTGAACCAAGCTCGGTTCTCTTTACGATTTAAGAAAACAATATCTTTATCAATCAATTTAACAGGTGATATAACCTTATGATGGGTCACATTGAGTGTGAAATGAACCGATTCAGTAATACCCACTTGCCATAAGGGTGTATTACCATTCCACATAATTTCCAGGCCACATGTGGAGTCACAATGGTCTCGCTTAAGAACCAGCTTTTTCATAGACAAAACTATGTGTATGATATTTTTATCACAACTCAAAGAGTCATCTATCACGAGTATAAATCGTATTGATTGATAAGTGTTGGTTAATTCAGTCAACTTAACCCATCAAATTAACTTGGTTGAACTCGGTCAAACCGGGTCAAACCAGATTCGGATCCTTATTGGGTTAAGTTCCTTATGTAGCGCCCCCGCTTCCGAGCCCTAACATCGGGAACAGTGCACCCGCCGTATCTCACTAAGGAGAATACAAAGCGTCAAATCAATCTCTTACTTGTCAAAATGATGTAGAAATTTTTCCGCGGAAACGTAAACCATAACACAAATTAAACTCCAATAACCGTCATTACATTGCTAAATAAAAATTCTGTGAATAAAAATAGTAAAGTAGTATGTGGAAAATCCTCAAAGTATAAATAAGCACAAAACAGCTGCAGAGTCCCCTCATATCCTAGCTGCAGCTCTCAACCAGCCCACTCTGCTATGTCCATCCCGTCCTCAACGAAGATGCGCTCGTAGTCCTCATCCGGCTCACCTGGAAAGTAGGGGTGAGTGACAGAAATCACCCAGTAGATGCCCGCCTCAAACAAATACAAAACGTACATACCAAAATGATATAGCCACATAGCACATAGATATGATATAACCACATAGCACATAAATATAAGATAAAACCACATAGCACATAAATATAAGATAACATGCATAAGATAAAGTAAATGCGGTAAGTAAAGCACTCCACATAAAAATGCGCAACTAAGTGATGCATGCTCAATTAACGTGTCACACACAACGAGAATCATGTCATGCACTATGCTCCTAGACCTATATGCAATGCATGCCCTCGGGTCCTAAATCCAGCGTCGTGGTCTCTAGCCACCACTTGCCGTTTGGACACCCACGCCCTATAGACGCAGTATGTCTCATGACCCCGGTGCCCTATAGACACGGTAAGTCATCCCGATACCCACGCCCTATATACGCAGTATACCTCATGCAAATGCACGTGCCATGAATGCAACAACAAAGTCGCCTGGGGCCCGCACGCCCATCCTCTCCATCTCTGGCACTCAATATTTGGCTTCGTAAAATTTTTGAATATTGGAATGTTGTTATTTAACATCCCTTATTTTTCCTTAGCTTGTATTAATTTTCTAGAATTTTCTACTGATTTTTCCTTAATTAATTCTATTTACTACTAATTATTTTTAATTATTTACATTTACTAAAATTCAGAAATTAAGTGAAAATAATTTAATTTTAACCTTTTATATTTTCTGGAATTTATTTAGAATTTTCTGATAATTAAATATATTTTTCTGGAATTTTAAACTAATTTTAATTAATTATTTATTATTTATTCATTTCAGAAATTAATTTCCAGATTTTTATTTTATTTTTTGGTTTGGGCCGGCCTGCTACCTGGTCTGGTCCGCTGGCCATCCGGTCCGGTCCGGCAGCCTGGCCGGTCCAACATCATTTTCTTTTTTTTTATTTTTTTCTATTTCCTTCTAACCTTCATAAAATCTTCGTTTTAACTCCGATTGATCTCAAACCAGTTGCGTTGGACTCGTTATAACGAGACGCAACTTTTGGGAGTGGACACGTCAACACGTGTCCGGACGCGCCGTCAGGGGCTGCGCGTGGGTCCCACGCGCCACCCCCTGAAACTTGTCCGTGGCCATTGTTTTGACTTTCAACCCAATCACAACCTATTCCGGGCTAGATGAACTTATTCTAAGGCCAAAACGCAATTTTAAAGAACCCTAAGTGTGAAAATATTCAACCTTTTGATTTGATTCAAGGGTGTTTCCAATCCGAATCACAACAAACATCAATTTCAATACACACGCACATACACATAAAGCCATATACAACACATCTCATGCTTTCTCATATAAAACAAGACAAAATTCACATATTAAACAAATAAAAACAACGAATCACATAAATATATCATCAAAGCATGCATGTATTATACCCGTTTGAGGGGGGGAAGAGGCACCTACCTCGATTGACGCTAAACACAAAAAGAGTGGATGAATTAAGGTTGGATAGAAATTTTATTTTGGTTAGGGAAGAGATTTTTGGTAATTTAGGATAACTTTGAACCTCAGGAGATTAATTGAAGATATATTTAAATAACCAAAATCTTATCCCCTCCCCTTCTCTATCCTCTCACACACGGCACACACATTCACATTTATTATTTTATTTTATTTTTTATTCTTGTTATTATTAATTACTTCTTTTTTTTCTTTTCTTTTTATTTTCCCTCTCTTTTTTTCGGACATAACATCCTACCCACCTCACAAGAAGTTTCGTCCTCGAAACTTGACGTACCTTATTCGAAAAGCTGTGGATATCTCTCTCGCATTAGCTACTCGAGCTCCTAAGTCGTCTTGCGCTCTGTATGATTGGTCCACTGCACTTTGACATAAGGGATGACTCGATGTCTCAACACCTGGTCCTTGCGATCCACGATCCTGATAAGGGTCTCCTCATATGTCGTGTCTGGCCGAATCCTCAATGGTGGTGCGTCTAGTACATGGCTCGGATCCGACGCATATCTCCTCAACTGCGCCTCAAAGGGTGCCTGTCGATGGCACTATGATGGCTATTGTTGTAGGGGAGCTCAATTAACTTGATCATACTATCTCAGTTCCCCTTGAAGTCCAATGTGCATGCTCTTAACATGTCCTTTAAAGTCTGAAAGGTCCTCTCAGACTGACCATCGGTCTGCGGATGAAAAGCGGTACTCAGTCGCAGCTCCGTCCCCAACCTTTTCTGACAAGCTGACCAGAATCAAGAGGTGAACTTCGAATCACGGTCTGAGACGATACTGTCTGGGACTCCATGTAGGCTAACAATATCATCAATATATAACGTCACCAATCTTTCCACGGTCACATCACTAGGCACGGGTAGGAAGTGAGCAGTCTTCATCAATCGATCAACAATCACCTAGATCATGTCGTTGCCGTTTCTTGTTTTAGGGAGTCCTACTACAAAGTTCATCGTCACATGCTCTCACTTCCACTCCGGTATCTCTAACGGCAACATCAAACCTCCCGGCCTCTGATGCTCTGCCTTAACCTGCTGACAAACAAGGCATCTCTCAATAAACTCAGCGATGTGTCTTTTCATTCCACTCCACCAGTAGTGTTTTCTTTAGATCATTATACATCTTCGTAGCACCTGGGTGAATCGACAACTTCGAATTGTGTGCCTCCTTCAGCAATTCCCTCCTTAGGTCCTCATCATCAGGCACGCACAACCTTCCTTGGTACCAAATACTGCCATCATCATGTATCCGGAAACCCTCAATTAAATTGGTCAACATCCTCTCTCGGATATAACTAAGCGTCACATCTTCCTTTTGCGTCTCCTTGATCCGTTCAACCAGAGATGGTGTAATAACCAAGGCTGCCAAAACGTTAACAGGGGAATCAACAATGTCAATATCAAATTTGGCAATATCTTTCTCCAGTGGCGTCCGTCTGGCATGATTAGACTTTCTACTCAAGGCATCTGCAACTCGGTTTGCCTTCCCTCGGATGATAACTGATGGTCAGGTCATAGTCCTTCAGTAGCTCAAGCTATCTCCTCTGACGCATATTCGACTCTTTCTGTGTGAATAAATACTTCAAGCTCTTATGATCTGTGAAGAATTCGCACTTTACACCGTATAGATAATGACGCCAAATCTTTAATGCAAACATCACCGCTGCCAGCTCCAGATCATGAGTCGGGGAATTTTGTTCATATTGCTTCAACTGCCTTGAAGCGTATGCACTACCCTATCTCTCTACATTAACACGCACCCTAGTCCATTCTTCGAGGCATCGCTGTAGATGACAAACCCTTTAGTGCCTGAGGGCTGTGCCAATACTGGTGCGGTCGTCAACCTCCGCTTCAACTCTACAAAGCTTACCTCACACTCGGAGGTTCATACAAACTTAGTCTTTTTTTTGAGTCAATCAACTCAGTGGTGCTGCAATCCTCGAAAATCCCTCCACGAATTTGCGATGATAACCGACAAGGCCAGGAAAACTACGTACCTCAGTGACATTAGTAGGTCGAAGCCATTGTGTATCTATCTTCTTTGGGTCAACAGAAATGCACTCCTCAGAAATCACGCGGCCTAAAAAAGTCACACTCTCTAACCAGAACTCGCACTCGCTGAACTTTGCATACAGCTTTTTCTTCCTAAGAGTCTCAAATACCTCCTGCCAGTGTTCAATATGCGTCTCCTCATCAGGTGAATACACTAAAATGTCGTCGATGAACACTACCACACAATGGTCATACTGCTTCCTGAATACTGTGTTCATCAAGTCCATAAAGGCCGCAGGTGCATTCGTCAGTCCAAAAGGCATCACAAGAAACTCGTAGTGCCCATATCGAGTGCAGAACGCAGTCTTTGCTATGTTTTCTGCCTTAATCCTCAACTGATGGTAGCCTGATCGGAGGTCAATCTTCGAGAACACTCTGGCACCCTTCAACTGATCAAATGGATCGTCGATCATCGGTAGTGGGTATTTATTCTTTATCGTGATCTTATTTAGCTCACGATAGTCGATACATAACCTTGTACTGTCGTCCTTCTTTTTCACGAACAGCACTGATGCTCCTCAGGGAGAAACACTAGTCCTGATAAACTTCCTGTCCAGTAACTCCTGCAACTGCTCCTTAAGCTCTTTTAACTCTGCTGGTGTCATCCTGTATGGCACCTTCGAGATCGGCTCAGCTCTGGGTATGAGGTCGATCTCGAACTCTACTTCCATACTCGGTGGTAAACCTGATCGTCAAGGAAGACATTCTTAAAATTTCATACCACTGGAATATCCTCAATCGATGGAGTCTCAGCTCTGGCATTTAGAATATACCCAAGAAAACCCCCGACTCCTTTCTTCAATGCTCGAGAGGCCTGTGCTGCAGTCATGTAGATTTTTTTTTCTGGATGACTTTTTCAATTTGACATCCCCCTGGAAGATAGTCTCTCGCTTATCCGGTGTCTGCATACTGACCTGTCTCTGACGGCAGTCGACGGTAGCACTATATCTTGCCATGAAATACATGCCCAGAATGATGTCGAAATCCTGTATCTGGATCGGGATCAGGGTTGCGGAGAACTCAAGCTCATTAATCTCCAAATCACATTTCTTGTACTGATAATGGGATACAAGCACCTGGTCGCCGGCGGCTTGAACATGATAAAGGATCTCAAGATGTTCTGATAGAATACTCATGTTCTTGGCGGATCTCCTGGCAACAAGCAAGTGGCTGGCACCACTATCAAATAGGACGTAGGCTGGGACTTTGCTAATTAACATCTCACCTATAACTACGTCCCCGACCTCCTCTACCTCAGTGTCCCTCATAACACGCACACGAGCGTTGGTCCGCCCCTTTACCTTCTATTGCATCTGACTTGATGATGGAGGGAGTGCTTGTGTTGGTGTAAGGCACTCTCTGGAATAGAGTGCTTCTGGTATTCCTCCTTAAACTGAGTCCATGTCGGCGGTGGAGTCAGCCTGCATGTCACACACTGCTACCATTGCTCGGTATCACACTCTAAGAATGGTACAACCACATCAACCTTTAGGCCATCCGGAACCTGCATCAACCTCAACTGTTTATACACATTCTTGAGCCAGATCTCTGCTCCTCTGGTCGTGTTGTACCCTGAACATAGGTATCTGGCAGTTCTGCATCTTCTGGTAGAAAAATCGAAGCCCCCTGGGGTGGTGCTGCTGCTGTGTGTGAGCCATCTGTATCTGCTGTTGGGCCATCAATGTAGTCAGCGTGGCCAGGGTATCTGCAAGGACCTGAGGAATGGTCCCCTGACCCTGATGATCATCGCCATCGTGTACTCCGTTTCCAGCTGGCAGCTCGCGTCGTGGAGGCATTATCCGGAATTTGAGTTCATGAAACGAATACAGATTTGTCGATAATAAGTTGAAAGGTGGAACGCGGATAAATAGATAATTAGACAAGAAAAGCTCACCATCGACACACACCTCACATAACCCGATCATAACTTAGGTCTAAAATCATCTCTTAAGTCTACTTCGTTTATTAGGGCTAAAATCGTCATTTTACAAAAGATCGTAACTTATGTCTAGTGATCTAGTTAATCCTGCATTTTCGAGGCGGATCTGAAGCCTCGGCTCTGATACCACCTGTAGCGCCCCGCTCCCGAGCCCTAACATCGGGAACAGTGCACCTGCCGTATCTCACTAAGGAGAATACAAAGCGTCGAATCAATCTCTTACTTATCAAAATGACGTAGAAATTTTTCTGCGGAAACGTAAACCATAACACAAATTAAACTCCAATAACCGTCATTACATTGCTAAATAAAAATTCTGTGAATAAAAATAGTAAAGTAGTATATGAAAAATCCTCAAAGTATAAATAAGCACAAAACAGCTGCAGAGTCCCCTCATATCCTAGCTGCAGCTCTCAACCAGCCCACTCTGCTATGTCCATCCCGTCCTCAACGAAGATGCGCTCGTAGTCCTCATCCGGCGCACCTGGAAAGTAGGGGTGAGTGACAGAAATCACCCAGTAGATGCCCGCCTCAAACAAATACAAAACGTACATACCAAAATGATATAGCCACATAGCACATAGATATGATATAACCACATAGCACATAAATATAAGATAAAACCACATAGCACATAAATATAAGATAACATGCATAAGATAAAGTAAATGTGGCAAGTAAAGCACTCCACATAAAAATGCGCAACTAAGTGATGCATGCTCAATTAACGTATCACACGCAACGAGAATCATGTCATGCACTATGCTCCTAGACCTATATGCAATGCATGCCCCTGGGTCCTAAATCCAGCGTCGTGGTCTCTAGCCACCACTTGCCGTTTGGACACCCACGCCCTATAGACGCAGTATGTCTCATGACCCCGGTGCCCTATAGACACGGTAAGTCATCCCGATACCCACGCCCTATAGACGCAGTATACCTCATGCAAATGCACGTGCCATGAATGCAACAACAAAGTCGCCTGGGGCCCGCACGCCCATCTTCTCTATTTTTGGCACTCAATATTTTGCTTCGTAAAATTTTTGAATATTGGAATGTTGTTATTTAACATCCCCTTATTTTTCCTTAGCTTGTATTAATTTTCTAGAATTTTCTAATGATTTTTCCTTAATTAATTCTATTTACTACTAATTATTTTTAATTATTTACATTTACTAAAATTCAGAAATTAAGTGAAAATAATTTAATTTTAACCTTTTATATTTTCTGGAATTTATTTAGAATTTTCTGATAATTAAATATATTTTTTTGGAATTTTAAACTAATTTTAATTAATTATTTATTATTTATTCATTTCAGAAATTAATTTCCAGATTTTTTTTTTATTTTTCGGTTTGGGCCGGCCTGCTACCTGGTCCGGTCCGCAGGCCATCCGGTGCGGTCCGGCAGCCTGGCCGGTCCAACAGCATTTTCTTTTTTTTTCCTATTTCCTTCTAACCTTCATAAAATCTTCGTTTTAACTCCGATTGACCTCAAACCAGTTGCGTTGGACTCGTTATAACGAGACGCAACTTTTGGGAGCGTCAGCACGTGTCCGGACGCGCCGTCAGGGGCCGCACGTGGGTCCCATGCGCCACCCCCTGAAACTTGTCCGTCAGACCCATTTTTTTGACTTTCAACCCAATCCCAACCTATTCCGGGCTAGATGAACTTATTCTAAGGCCAAAACGCAATTTTAAAGAACCCTAAGTGTGAAAATATTCAACCTTTTGATTTGGTTCAAGGGTGTTTCCAATCCGAATCACAACAAACATCAATTTCAATACACACGCACATACACATAAAGCCATATACAACACATCTCATGCTTTCTCATATAAAACAAGACAAAATTCACATATTAAACAAATAAAAACAACGAATCACATAAATATATCATCAAAGCATGCATGTATTATACCCGTTTGAGGGGGGAAGAGGCACCTACCTCGATTGACGCTAAACACAAAAAGAGTGGATGAATTAAGGTTGGATAGAAGTGATCTTGCTAGCCTCTTTCTTCTCTCCCTCACTTTTTTTTTCTTCTCTTCTTGGCCCTCCTATTCATGTCGTTTCTTTTTCTTTTTTTTTCTACCAAGATGCCGTTGGTCTGCAAGGGAAAGATGGGGTTGGGGAGTTTAATTTTGGTTAGGGAAGAGATTTTTGGTAATTTAGGATAACTTTGAACCTCAGGAGATTAATTGAAGATACATTTAAATAACCAAAATCTTATCCCCTTCCCCTCTCTATCCTCTCACACACGGCACACACATTCACATTTATTATTTTATTTTTTTATTATTCTTGTTATTATTAATTACTTCTTTTTTTTCTTTTCTTTTTATTTTCCCTCTCTTTTTTTTCGGACATAACACCTTAACTTTATTTTATTTATTTATTAACATGCATAAACATAAGGCATAAATAAATAAATAAACAATTAACTGCATACATATAAACAAATAATGCAATAAACAAAAATTAAACTTAACACTTGATTATTATTATTTTGGATTTCTTTAAAATAATAATAACAATAACAAGAATTTATTATTATTATTACTATTTTCCTTAATAAATTTTAAATAATAATAATAAACTTATTATTATTTACTTTATCCAAAATAATAATAATATACAAACAAATAACAAAACAGAAAATTAAAAAAAATAAAAGGGCTGAGGCGGGTCGGGTTTGATCAGTACCCGCCCGCCCAAATTAAATACCGAATTCTTCCCTTTTTTTATTTGGAAACTGAAATTGGGTCGAAGCCCTTTTATTGAATTGGATTAGGGCCGAATCTGAAAGCCCACTGAAACCCCTTTTTTTGTAACCGGATTTGGGCCGAAGCCCAATATTTGATTGAAGACCTGACCGGGTCAAACCCGGATCCGAAGCCCAAACCCGCCTGTCAGGACTTGCCGAAAAAAATTCCCAGAATTCTTAGGCATAGGATTCAAACCACTGACCTCTACCTTACTACCTGAGACGCTAAACACTGGAGCAATAGCCTGTTTTACTGAGAAAAGGGACGGCTCTAAATATATTTTAATATAGAATTTTAGAAAATGTCAAAATTGCTCTGCATATTTAGCCTGGAAGGAGGTCTCGAACCTACGACCTTTCAGAAGGTGTCGCAGTAGATGGCCACCAGGCCAGGACCTTTTTGTTCAAAAACAAGGCAGCTTTTATATTTATTTTATAATCAACAGAAATTCCAGAAAACAAAAAAACTGAATTTTCGGAGTATGGATCAAAACTGAGACCTTTAGGCCACTGGAAGAGGCCAGCGCCAGGATTTTGTGAAAAAACTGATGGGTTTTACCGAAAAGCAGAAGCTTTGTCTTATCAAAAACTTTATTTTCGAAAAACGTTTTGACCCAAAAATTTTCCGTTTTTCGAACATGAACAGATTAACATATTGACAAAAATTGATTCGATTAGGCCTGCTCCAATACCACTTGTTGGATTTAATTTAATAAACCCCTGAATAGGACCGTTTAATCGAATCAATGGACAAAGTAACAAAATACAGAAAATATACCTTGCTCCATTGCTGTTGTTAATCTGAGCACGTGCGCTGCAACTGCTCTAGCTGATGATGAATCTGGCGTGATCCAATTATTCACGACCTCCCACCAATTGCTGATACACCCTTGAACGGAATCAACAATTCACTGGTTTACCCGATGGAGAGGCTAGGCTGTGTGGGCTTTATAGAAAATTTGGCACACCCTCCCTCTAATACTGTATGGCCACTGGCTTTTCTTGACGCTGTGAGCAGGTGAAGCCTCCTCCTTTATACAGAGAGAGATGGAAGAATCTGATAGGTTAGGATTTAAATTTAAACTTAAATTTAAATTTAAACTTAAATTTAAATTCAAATTTAAAAACTCAAACTTATCTTCCTTTGTACTAATAATTATCTATTAGCCACACGTGGGTTGTCGTCCCTCGGGACCAGATGTCGTACACTTTATGATCGTAACACTTTGAGCCCATCTATCGCGGTCTCTGACTATATGACTGGACCACTTTTCTTACACTTTAAAGTGGTGTTCTTCATTTGGTTTTTGAAGAAAACCTTCTCCTTGCTACCTTATACAACCCACGGTTGTAACACCAAGAATAAGTAGTTAGTATACAACTTATGAAAATGAATAAATGGAAGAAGAATAGTTGAACTTAGATAATGTTCTCACCTTATTGCATCTTGGTTATAAAAATGAAGAAGGATGTTATGGTTAGTGTTTTGGACATGTGTGACATATAATATTATCATACATAACGTCCACCTTATGGTTAATTCATATGAACTTTATCAACGTGCTACGCATCACACATATCTCGAATTAATCCCAACACATCCTATATAGAAGGCTTGCCTTCCTAAGCTTTAAACTCTTTTAGTAGAAATAAACTGTCAGACTTGGGGAGCGGCGGGAAAGCACGCCTTCTTGTTTTCTTCTTCTCCCTCTTTACTACCTATTATTTCCTCGGGTGCTGATTCCGCGTCTGGCTCTCCCTATCCTCTAGGGTTTTCTTGGTGCCTCTCCTATTGCTGATAGAAAGAGCAGAGTTAATTAGTTACGCTGACAGCTTAAATTTTGTTTCTTCTTGTTTTATCAAGTTTAATGTTTTCAATATTGTTTTGAATTGAATTGATTGACGAATTCGGTCTTTTATATCTTTGTCCCAGGTGGCTTGGAGGTCATTCCCTGCAAGCAAATAAAGGGAAGTTTTTCCTTTCTGTTTGTGTATGTTACATCCTGTGTCTAAAGAAAAAAAATAAAAGGAAAGAAATATATATATTAAATGCACATAATTTTGCACATGTAGGGAAAAAATAAAAATATATCCGTCAGTTTTCGGGGGAGGGGAAATTAACCCCCACTAATTGACCACTGTTGTTTAGCCTACAATCTCTCCCCATCATGGAATGAGCTTTATCCTATTCATTAGTTTAAAAAAAATATCATTCTCACATTTTCCACAACCGGCACCCAGCAAACCAAAAGCAAAGAAGAAAAAAAGAAGTTTTCCTCAGCAGTTTTTGCTTCTCAACAACAATACAGCCACTTTCCACAACTTCAATCATGGATTTTGATCAACCACATAATCTTTCCTTTCTATATTTCATTTTCCCATTTGGGTTTCTGAACCATGTGCTTATATGTTTTGGATAGTGCTTTCTCTGTTCTTTTTCACTAATTCACGAAAGTTGCAAGTTTTTCCTGCAAAAAAGGGGTAAGATGTTAGCCTCACCCCCACCCCCTCGCGGTTTCACAATCTTGATAGCTTCTTTCTATTTGAGAAAGGTATTCAAATTCCATTTGAAATGATGAATTGGTCATCAATGTTGAATGAATTTGCAAGGTCCTGTTCTATAAAAAAAGAACAGAGAATTTATACTAAGGAGAATTAGCCACCCACATCAAATCCAACACAGTTTTTGTCAGTGAGTTTGCATTCAAGAGGTAGGTTATCCCTCCTCTGTCGGATTGCTTTGGATTCCCTCGCATTCTGTATTGGGATTGTTTGTTTATCACTGTACGTTTATTGGTTATATGTTTAATATGTGCAGCGGAAATATTTATGAAAGCATATGTCAAATTTAAGTTGTTGTTGATGTCGCTGTCATGTGCCATTCCAAGTTTATGTGAGGTTTTAATATATGAATGTAGCATATGTATTTGTAAATTGTGTGGGCATGAAATATATATAATTATATGTTTGATTGGTACTGTGATGGATGTGGGTAGAAACATTATTAAAATATATAAGTGAATAATTGTTGTTGCTGCTTCCAGATGTTGTTTTCAAAGTATGTGCAAATTTTGATTTCCATGATGTTGATGGCCTATTATATAATATTAAGTGAATATTATTTGCTTTTGTTGTTTCATGTGCTATTTAAGTGTAACTGTGAGATTTTGTTTCCTGGATGTTGAACATTGTGGCTATTGAGCCACTGTCCATTCAAGGGCAGTGGCTAAAATATTGGTGACAAAAGATTTTTTCTTTTTTTATGATATTGTAATATAAGGTATTAACAATATTCATTGTTAGGTGTATAAATTATATTAGATGAAAAAAAAAGTTGTTGGCCGGCTGGGATAAAAAAATAATGAATATAATTATTATTTAATAATTTGAGAATAAAATAATATAAAACAAAAAAATAATAAAAAAAGAATGTAGGCAGCCACAGAGATAAGAAAGAACAAATAAATTCAATTAATAGAATAATGATAAACAAAGTAATATTACTATTGTTTAACAAATAAGAAATTAGAAATACAGTAATTAAAAAAAATAATAAAAGGAAAAAAAGGTTAGCGTCAGTCACTAGGAGAAATAATAAATAAATAATATATACATATATTTAATTAATATGAAAATTAATAAATTTAGAAACTCATGAAATAAATTAAAATGAACAAAAATAAAAGGAAAAAAGGAGAGGCTGTTGCCGAGAATGAAATATATATATATATATATATATATATATATATATATATATATACCTAATTAAGTTGTTATTAATAATGTTTTATAAATGGGAAAATAGAAACCCATTGAATAAATTATGATAAAAGAAATAAAAATAGTAGGGGAAGATAAAAGTGTTTAAATAAAATATTTAAGTGCTTGAAAGCCTAGGAAAAATAAAATAAAGTGTAGAAACCTAAATAAAGTCTAGAAAGATAAAATAACGGTAGAAGATAAAATACAGTAATGAACCCCACGCAACATAGGGTAACTACGCAATATAGGTAATATGCAACATAGAACGGAGTATGCAACATAGGACAAACGGAAGTGTGCAAGTGTGACGCATTCATGGCACGAGCATTGCATTTGGCCTATGAGCCGTGTGGTCCTACGGGACGTGTGGTCTGACGAGGCGTGTGATGGGTGTTGGTAATAATGGTTACCTTCACCTAATAGGACCCGGGACATGCATAGCATATCATGGAAAGAAAGAACATATCGTGTGGTACTAACTGACTGCGTGTGACACGGATATAGAAGTGCATGCATCATGAAGTTGCGCATTGCATTTGTTATTGTTGTGATTATCATGACCTCGTTATTAAGTTGTTTCAGTGCTACATGATGGGATACGGATCGGGTCAGGCATGTGTTATTTCATTATTTATGCTTTATTTGCTTTACTATTTATATGTTTATGTTTTATTGCTTTATTTATCTGCAACCTGCTTTACGTGCTTAATTGTTTACCCGACTCAGTATGTGACAGTCCCTTTTCGGGAGAGACGGGTAATCTACGAGTGACTCCCATCACTCACCCCCCACCACCACTCCACAGGTGAGCAAGATTATGAGTATATATAATTAACGAGGGTGAGTCAGATTACGTAAGCTGGGACTAGTGAGCTGGACTCCAGAAGGGATCTTGTTGGCCCGGAGCTTGTTACTTGGGATAGTCAGATAGACCTCCACATAGGTTTATTATTTTGATTTTAGTATTTCATATTTGACTTAGCGGGTTTCGTCAACCCTTGTACTTGATTTTATTCTGATAGATTTAATTTAATCAAGATGTTTATTTCTTTAATTATCGTTTCGACGAAAAATTTCTACGTCAGTTCTAACGTGCAAAGAAGTTTGAACGATGCTTTGTAGTCCTCGTAGTAGGCTACGACGGGTGCATTGTTCCCGATGCTAGGGCTCGGGAGCGGGGCGTTACAGTGTGGGTTTGAATCCATGTCTTATTCTTGGAAAAGGAGCACTCTTTTCAGGAGGCTAATTTACTGTGTCGAGAATGGCGATAGACGGGAGTTTTCGGCTTCAAGCTGAACTTCAGAGGTTAACTTACATATGTGCAAGGATTTCTTGTATTCCAGAGTTTGATTACTTATTAAAAAAGGTACCTTTATTTATTTTCCCCTATTTATATCATAGATAAAGAATCATATAATCTCAACCATTTTGAATTTTACGTTGCATGTTTGATGCAGGGGGATACTGTGACCGAGGAAAAGGTGGTAAAGTTAGTTGGGGAGTTAGTTCTGCACCCTCGTTACACCATACCGCTGTTGGGATATTTCCGTCCTATATCACACCAAATTATTGAACGGAAACGGACTTTGCTTCGCTTGGTGCCTGATTTATGCTCCAATTCAGAAGGTTCTATGATTGAATTTGATTATGACAAGTACTATAGAGAGTCTGAAGATTTCCACAATTCATAACTTCAGCATGTCGTGGAAGTTCATGTTAGAAGCAGGAAAGTGTTATAAACGAGTTGTTTTAAGAGGGGCAAAAGGGTCATTAGGGTTTAATTAAATTGTAAACCAAATTTTGATTTGGAAATTTTCCCTACACCCTAATCAAATTTCTATTTAAACACGTAAATCTTCCTCTCCCTCCCGTCACAAACATACGGCGCTTTCCCTGAGAAAAAAAGGAGTGATTATCCCTTTGCTCCAATCAAGGCCGCCGCTTTTAGGGAGGAATACTGCCACTGGAATCACGCTCATCAAACGCGTATCAATTATCAAGTAGATGCCCCTTAACATCCTTTGTATGAAAGTGGTACAATTGTTAATTTCTTTACAAAACCAAGATCGTGCATTAATAATTGTGATTGTATAGATAACTGTTTATTTGATTATATTGTATATGATGAATTGTATATCCGTATATATGTATGGTATTATTTTCATATGAATAGCATGGAAAAGATTGCACTTTTGATGTATTTATGAATAACGGAATCGGTTTGGAGACGTGGTGATGGCGGCGCGTGGCAGATGGTGGTGGTGAGTTTATTCATGCATCACGGCATTGCATTAGGGTATGCAAGACCTAAGTCGCATATCCGTTCTGTTCTGTAGGGTATGCGAGACCTAAGTCGCATATTTGTTCTGTTCTGTTAGGGTATGCGAGACCTAAGTCGCATATTTGTTCTGTTCTGATAAGGTCGCATATCTGTTGTGTTATATTAGGGTATGCGAGACCTAAGTCGCATACACGTTTTGTTAAGGTATGCGAGAGCTAAGTTGCATACATGTTCTGTTAAGGTATGCGAGACCTAAGTCGCATATCTGTTCTGTTCTGTTAAGATATGCAAGACCTAAGTCACATATCTGTTCTGTTCCGTTTCGTTCCGTTCTGTTAGGTCCCGGGGTCATGCATTGCGCGAAAGTATGCATGTTTTCGAGAATGTAGGTTTATCATACATCACGTATGTGACATTGCATTTCATGCTCATTTCGCATGATTATGTGTTTTGATTGTTTTAAGAAGTTATGACCGTTATACGCATTTGTGAAAACGTTGACAGTCTATTTTCGTATTACCGTACTTATATGTATTTCACTACTGTTTTAGCATATATGATCTCACAGAGCCGATGCAGGCAGGGTACCTACTGAGTGACGTTTTTGTCGCTCACACCATTCGTTATGTTTTCTTGCAGGCGATTCATGATATGACTATATATGGATTAAAGAGGATTCGGAGTGGGCTCATTGTGACTCATAGAGATTGATTGGAGATTGCTGATCGAGATATAGAGAAGTTGTTTATTTATTATTTCATTTGAGGACTTAACTTAAGGATTTTATTTTACGCACTTTACGATGTCGTTCAGGGGATGTTGACTTGATTTTGACTATTGATGGATAGTGGATTTTACTTTCGATTTAGGGTTTTGAGTTGATTTATTTCGCTTCCGGAATCGAATACTCTGTTGTTTTGATGAGTGCAGGGATTCGTACAGACGCCTTGTATATCCGTTAGCAGAATACGGCGGGCGTACCGGTTCTGACCCTAGGGTTCGGGACGGGGCGCTACAGAAAGGCCTGAGTCTTCACGAGCTTGTTTGTCTAGCCTTTTGTCGAGCTGTAGATTTGATTCCTTTTCTTCTGGGGTACAACGAATTTTCTATTTCGCTGATCCTTTTTTTTCTTTGAAATTCTTAATTTTAAATTGCTTAAATCATAATATGCTCAACTTGTGGTGCTGAATGATATAGCCAGGAAAACGTTTCTTACTCTGTATGTGTGTACGTGTTTTTTTTTTTTTTTTTTCCTCCTACGTCTTAGTTGCGTCTTGGTAATTCTAGATGATTCAAAAATTCACCTCACGAGACATGGTTAAGTGTACTGGAGACAGAGTAGTTTAGGATATATCTTTTGCACTTCTGGTATGTAATTGTATGAGTGTTTGTATGCATGTGTATGTGTGTGTTTGTATATGTATATGCACAAAACTTAAACATATATGTATTTAACGTGAAGTATTCCAGGTAAACACCGACAAATTGATTATTTCATCTTCACCTAGTTAACGTTTTCTCTCCTCGGTGCAGGCATGTTCTGCTCTATTTCAAATTTGCACCCCCCGCCGTTTCAAAGGATTAAGTGGAGGGATGTCCGTTTTGTTAGGTCAGACTTGGTATGTTTCTTGGATGTGATCATTCAAATGAATCCTTTTTGTTCTTTTTGTTGTTCAGTGACGTACATGCATCATGTCGCTTCCTCATAGCGAAGCCTGAAGTGTTCACTACGCTGTGGGACTGGTCTTGTTTTCTGGACTTCGTGAAGCAATTTGAAGAAAATAACGAGGACAAGACCTCATAGAGAATTGGATGACATTTGGTGGTGTAGGGTTCAGATACTGGCAGTTATTCTGAAGAGTAATCGCAAAGCATCTATTAACTATGGTCTCGATTCAAGTGAAGCTTTTTCATGTTTGTTACGGTTAGTCTTATCAAGCTCTTGAATGTGTTATAAATTACATCTAAGCTGTTGCTTCTTCAGAAACCAAATTGTGTTCAGTATTGACTGACCCAAAAGTATTTGATAGGCAATATCGATAAGATGGACCTGTTGAGTATTTATTTTTCTTTTCCTTTCCTCCCAATCGATGTACTGACCTCAGCGGGCAGGGGCTGGGGGGTGGGTAGGTGGATGAGATGTGTGTATTCAAATACTTGCTGAAATCTTCCTCTTTCCCATTTGCTTACTGCGCGGTTTGCAGATGGCATGAATTTTGTCACGATGTGTCCCTGGAGAAAGCTAGCTGGTATCTTGAAAGTTCTGTGGTAACTGGCTGTGGTGCGCGCGAATGGCGATTTCTCTCTTCTTGATTTGAAGGAACATTCACAGTTAGCCAGTTTTGGCCCCTCTATAGTCTGTTCACAAACTGATACTCTGCCACCAAATTGGAGTAGCTGGCAGGTGACATGGTACTGAAGGATTTGAAGTCTATTTATTTTTTCGATATTTCTTTGAGGAAAATCTTGTCTTTTAGCTTCAAATGTTTAATTATATTTTATATTCATGCCTGTTCAGAAAAATAAGAGTGTTAATTACTTTAATTCTACATTACTTAGGTACAGTGAGTTGCATTTTTTTAGCAAGCTAGGTTTGCTGTTGCTCTTTAAAGGCAACTTTTTTTTGTAAATTCGCCAAATTCGGCTTATATATGGAATTCTAACTCACAAAAAAAGAACACTTGCAGTTTTTCTAATGCATTGAGCTTCAATGAAGACTAGACTTAGTCTAGTTGAGTTGAGTGAACTCGAAGTACTGCTTCCATATCTTGTAATCGTTAGTTAACTTTTTGTTACACCCCGTGACTTTTAAGCATGACTTTCAACACGTTAGGTCAACCTTAAATACAATTTAAGTAATGATGTAGGATGTGTTAGTTAGTTACTTAAAATATAGGAAAAAAATAAGAAAAGGGGTTAGAAGTAGAATTAGAGGTAATTAAGGGTAATTACATAAAAAGCCCCTACTAAAGAAAGGGGAGTTACACCACACTTTGGTATAACTCCCCATTCACCTAATTGGGGACGGTTAAACAGTGCCAAAAGGGGAGAGAAAGGTGAAAAGAGAAGGAGAAAAGGAGAGGAAGAAGAAGAAGAGAAGAAGGAAAAAGGGAAGGAAGAAGGCCAATCTAAGTGCAATCTTTACCGAAATTCTGCAGTAAATCCGTAAGCCAACTAGAAACAAAGGCAAGTAATCTTTCTATACGCTTTACGCAAATTTTGATACTTTAGGCCCTATGTTCTTACAAAGAGAAAACATGAATCACACATTAGTATTCTTGTCTTGTCTATCTTAAATGCTTTGTTATATGTAAGTCTTGTTGCTAATTGTGTAAAGTCTTGTTCTTTGGGCCATAGTTCTGAAAATAGTTGTGTGGTGCTTTGTTGTTGTCAAGCATGCCCATAAAAGTGTATATTTTGACGTGCTTATTGTCTTGCTCTACTCTTATGTTGATTGTCTACACTTAGATGTTGAGAGTAAGTGCAGGAAATTGAGAGATGAGTGATGACATTGCTGTAGTCTTGTTGTGTTGGGAAAGTTGATGAGATCTTTTGAAGGTTGTGAATGATTGAAGGCTAGAGTGGATATTGTTAGGCATGGCTAGGCATCAATTCATGTTTAGATGTGTGTTAAGTAAGATGAATCTAGATGTTAAGATGAATCTTTAAGTGTTGAAAATGAAAGGGTTGAAGAAGGAGGGTGTTGGAGAGGAAGTTACTGCAGAAAAACTGCAGTTTGGCATCGTCAGAACACTTCGAACGCCTACATTAGGTGCTCTATGTCACATTAGGCGCCTAATGTAGCGTTCAATGTGTCCTGAAGCTTTCCCGTACAGAAAAACTGCAATTTAGAACCGTCAGAACACTTCAAACGCCTACATTAGGCGCTCTATGTCACATTAGGCGCCTAATGTAGCGTTCAATGTGTCCTGAATCATCCCCGAACACTTCGAACACCTACATGAAGCGCTCTATGTCACATTAGGCGCCTCATGTAGGCGTTCAATGTCTACGGAACATCCACGAACACTTCGAACGCCTAGTATAGGTGCTCTAAGTCACTATAGGCGCTTCATGTAGCGTTCTAACTATACTGGAAGTCTCTTTGACCCTTTAGGTGCCCTATGTAAGTGTAGCAACTTTATACACTTTCTTTGAACATAAAATGCAAGGGTATTTGAGGTGTAATTGAGGGATAGATGGTAAATTGACTAAGTAAGAATAAGATTGAATCCCAAGTGAATTAGTGAGACGAACGGACTTGGAAAGATACAAACAGGGAGTGTTTGAGGTGCAAGACCGTATACTTGATATGTAAGATGAGTGTGTGGGATACCTTTATTATCTTCCATTGTTCATGAATTACAAAGTGTTTGAAAGTGTGCTAGAGTTGTAAACCTTAAGTGTGAATGAGTAGGGTTAAGTATGAATTCGAAGAGGATTCATGATACGAAAGGGCATGAAGTGGTATGAATGAAGTGTATTTGAGTAGTAAACGTTAAGTGTGGATGAGTAAAGTTAGGTATGAATCCAAAGTGAGTTAGCAAAATGAAAGAGCACAAAATGGTACGAAAAGGGTGTGTTTGAGGAAGTATGAACGAGCAAGGTTAAGTGTGAACTCGAGATGATTTCGTAATACGAAGGGACATGAAATGATACGAGCAGAATGTGATAGGGGTTCATGACTTTGTACTTGATATGTAAAGTGTGTGTGCATGTTTATACGTTTGATATGATGTTACATGAGCATTCTGCATCATGACATGGGCACTTGCATTTGATTTGAAAATTGCTTTGCGAAAGAACATGTGTTTACAAGAAAAGTTTGAAGTTTTCGAAAGACAAGATGGCTGCTGGTTGATCGCAGGGTATAAAAGTCACGCCTGCGAAAGCAGGGTATAAAAGCCTGATCTGTGAATCAACAGCAGGGTATAAAGTATTTTATGGGGCCGTGGACCTATCAGCACGGAAAATTAAGTTATTTTATGGGGCCGTGGACCTTTCAGCACGGATATATGATATATGTAATGGGGCCGTGGACCTTTCAGCACGGATATATGATATATGTAATGGGGCCGTGGACCTTTCAGCACGGATATATGATATATGTAATGGGGCCGTGGACCTTTCAGCACGGATATATGATATATGTAATGGGGCCGTGGACCTTTCAGCACGGGGTATAAAGTTATATGTCATGGGGTCGTGGACCTTTCAGCACGGGGTATAAAGTTATGTTTGCTGTGGACTGATCACCCACAGGGTATAAAGTTCTGCTACGCGAAGAATATGATATGTAAAGTGATGAAATGTTTTGTGAAATGACATGCATGACATGTTTATGAAAGAAGACATATGCATGGGTGTTGTGTGTGATTTTAAAGAATGTACATGCATCATGATACACGAAGCATAAGACTTGACATGCAAGATACGTGGTTATTCTATGACTTGCTTATGTGATACGTTGCTTTAATACATGTTGGTTCTCGTATCTGTGTACATATATGTGCTTTATCTGTTTGAGGAATTCTTATTAAAATGTTATTTTCTAACCCGAGCACCTTATTTTTGGGCAATGTTCTATACACTGGTGACTCGACGTGTGTGATTCCGTAGGGTGTATAGACGGGTTACTTGCTGGCGATAATTTCGCTAAGAACAGTTACTTTATTCCTTTCTCAGGTGAGCCTGAATATGAGTTGATATTCATCGAGGACGATGGTGAGTGGGCTCAATGGGATGACGGATAGGGGAATAGATAGATGTTGGACTACTTTATTTAAGTTTGGAAACTCGTTGTTATTATGTTGATCTAGAACTTATGTTGGTTAGATGAACAAACACCTTTTATTTCCGCTACAGTTTCTGGTGGTATGATTTACGATGAAGGTTTAAATTTTATGACGTTTCCGCTGGTTCTTTTATCTTACATTATGAAGGATGTACGTTTGATCTGCTTGACGCTTCGTAGTTCTCCTAGTAGGCTACGGCGGGTGCACTGGTTCCGATGACGGTATCGGGCCGGGGCGCTACAGGTGGTATCAGAGACTAGGCTTCAGATCTATCTCGGAAACTTAGGTTCATGATCTTTTAGACACCTAAGATATGATTCTCCCTTAAGGTTGATCCTTAGTTATAAGTACTGATTTTCTAGAGTCTAAGTATGATCTGGGTTGGGTGTGTGCGAGCGCGTATATCATTTAAATTTCTATAATAATTTAAATTGTCAGACCCCATTGATCTCTTGGATGCAACTTTGTGATGCTTTTCTGAAGTATTACGTGCCCAAGACAGCGATCTTAGACAAGATAAGGGCGTTCGACGGGCTAAAACAGAGTCGGATGATAATGTCGGAGTATGCCGACCATGTCCATGCTTTGGGTAAGTTTCTCCTGCGATTATGCCTGATAATCGCTTAAAGATGACAAAAATTCGAACGAGGTTTGGACTCAAGAATTCAGTCAGCAATTGTAAATGCATGGATGAGAACATACGAGGACATGATGGATGCATGTTTTCACGTCGAGAGTGATTTCCGCAGAGTGGCGGCAAGAAAGGCCGATGCAGGATACTCCGACAAAGGTAAGAGGTTAAGAGAAGAGATTTGAGTTGGTGGCAGGCCAGGACGTTGGATCAAGGTTCTGAAGAGAGGCTCGGTTGAGAAAATTTCATAGACCCCCCACAACAGAATTTAGTTGTACAGCAGGTTGAAAGAGTTTGCCGCACTTCAATAAGGGTCATGTCGGCGAATGTAGGAAGTTGGAAAGAGCATGTTATCGATGCGGACAGGTGGGAAACCTTATTCGAGATTGCTCAGAGATGAGAAAGAATGCTCTAGGAGAAGTTGCTCAGCAACCGAGGACGAATGTCCGCGTTAATGTCATGATTGCCATGGATATTTGGAAGTCGCCGATGTGGTATGAGGTACAATTTTGGTGAACAAGATATTCACCAATGTACTTTTGATAGCGGCGTGAACCCCTCTTTTGTGGAAAAGGGATTTGTTAAGCGCCTTTGTGGTTCACCAGAATAGTTGGAGATTCCATACTGTGTCCAAGTGTCCAAGATCAAATTACGATTTCACATCAACATTGACTATCGATTAAAACAAGTGACAGTTAAGAATTCTGTGACGGAAGGTATAACCTTTCAAGGGAATTGCTGTTGTTTGAAGGAAGTTGAACTTATTACCAAGTGGTCTAGATCTATGAATGACACCGAAGTCGGCGTTTCTTGGGTCTAGCTAGTTATTATAGGAAGTTTGTCGAGAGATTCCCGACAATAGAGATGTTTCTCAATTGCCTTACTCAATAGAAGTCCAAGTTTGAGTGGACGGCATAATGCGAGAAAAGCTTCACGGAGCGTAAGAGGAGGTTAACCATAGCTCCAGTATCGGCTCAACCTTCTGGTACTGAAGGGTTGTGATATGTAGTGATGTGTAAAAAAAAAACAGTCTAGGTACGTAAACTGTAGCGTAAGTTATGACTTTCCATCCAAATTGAGTTTAGTTGATACTTCACTGGTAGACTGTGTTTTGATGCAATACGAACGAGTTATCGCGTATGCCTCAGGACAGCTAAGCATGAGACAGCTAAGAGGGTTGGAACTACAAAAGGACTACTGCTTAACCATTAATTACCATCCAGGAAGAGCTAATAAAGTGGCCAACGTATTAAACAGAAAAGCTAACCATGCGCGACAGTCACCACTTGAGAGAGAAATAGAAGAATTTAACTTGGTTTCTGTTTACTCTAGAGTAATGTTTTCGCATCCTTGACCGTCACACCGAGTTTGATGGATTGGTTGAAAGAAGCTCAGAAGAAGAATAAGACTGTGGGTGATATTGCTGGGAAACTGAGGTTATAGTCAGGTTGATGGATTTTAGACCAAGGTGGACGGGAACTTATGTTAGAGGAAAAATGTGTGTACATGATTTAGATGAGCCAAGAAAAGAAATTTTGCAAGGGGGCTTACAGCTCAAGGTTATCAATAAATAATGGTAGCACCAGAATGTACAAGGATCGCTAACAATATTATTGGTGGTGTAAGATGAAGAGACATATTGCGGAGTTCATTGGCAGGTGTCCAGTATGTCAGTAAGTTGAGACTGAACACCAACAACCTAGTGGATTAGTGATACCGTTGGAGCTTCCAGGGTAGAGATAGGAACTTATTACTATGGACTTTGTGGATGATTACCGAAAACAAGAAGTGGATATAACATGATTTTGGTGATTGTGGATCGATCGACCAACCTGCACATTTTCTATCGGTCTCGAAGGAAGTATCTCTCGGAAGTTGGTAAATTTAGATAAGGACAACATTGTCAGCCTACATGGTGTTCCAATAAGTATAGTGTCTGACCGAGACCAACGGTTCACTTCCAAGCTCTGGATAGTATTCTAGAGGGCCCTGGGTAAGGCGTTAAGGAGGAGTACATCCTATCACCCTCAGACATGGACAGTCTGAACGGACTACGTATACCCTAAAAGACATGTTAACAGTTGGTGTCCCTGGATTTCAAAAGGAGTTGGGGATGTAATGGTGAAGTTAATGGAGCTCTATCATAATAACAGTCACCACAATGCAATTGATATGGCTCCTTTTGAAGCTTTGTATGGAAGGAAGTGTAGCTCCTCATTCTATTGGGGATGAATTCGGTGGGAGGACCCTCACCAAACATGAACAACTCGAGAGGACATTAGGAAGTGCGAGAATCACTCGAGAGAGACTCAAGTCGGCTCAGGACCGCAACAAAAGTTAGACGGGTTCTGAACGACGACCTTAGGAGTTAATGTAGGTGGAAAGGTTTAATTGAGAATATCACCTAAAACAAAGGTACTATGATATTGGAGTGAAGGGCAATTTAAGTCCCGTTCTATTGCTCCGTATGAGATACTTGAGAAGGTGGGAGTTTTGGTATAGGAGTTGGAGTTACCCCCGGTATTAGTGCAAGTCCAAAGGGTATTTTATATATCTCAGTTTAGGAAGTATGAGACGGATCCGATCAGTGTGCTCGAAGCACAATCTTTGGAACTCAATAGTGAGGTTATATATGAAGAGATACCTGTGAGGATTGTAGAACGAAAGGACCAAGTGTTGAGGAAATGGGTGATCTCTTATGTAAAGGTCCAATGGAGCAACCACACGGAACGTGAAGCCACTTGGGCACTCGAAGAACAAATGCGGGAGAAGTATCCTCAACTCTTCAGCTAAGGTACGTAAGTTTCGAGGACGAAACTTTTTGTAAGGGGGGTGGAATGTTACACCCCGTGACTTTTAAGCATGACTTTCAACACGTTAGGTCAACCTTAAATACAATTTAAGTAATGATGTAGGATGTGTTAGTTAGTTACTTAAAATATAGGAAAAAAAATAAGAAAAGGGGTTAGAAGTAGAATTAGAGGTAATTAAGGGTAATTACATAAAAGCCCCTACTAAAGAAAGGGGAGTTACACCACACTTTGGTATAACTCCCCATTCACCTAATTGGGGACGGTTAAACAGTGCCAAAAGGGGAGAGAAAGGTGAAAAGAGAAGGAGAAAAGGAGAGGAAGAAGAAGAAGAGAAGAAGGAAAAAGGGAAGGAAGAAGGCCAATCTAAGTGCAATCTTTACCGAAATTCTGCAGTAAATCCGTAAGCCAACTAGAAACAAAGGCAAGTAATCTTTCTATACGCTTTACGCAAATTTTGATACTTTAGGCCCTATGTTCTTACAAAGAGAAAACATGAATCACACATTAGTATTCTTGTCTTGTCTATCTTAAATGCTTTGTTATATGTAAGTCTTGTTGCTAATTGTGTAAAGTCTTGTTCTTTGGGCCATAGTTCTGAAAATAGTTGTGTGGTGCTTTGTTGTTGTCAAGCATGCCCATAAAAGTGTATATTTTTGACGTGCTTATTGTCTTGCTCTACTCTTATGTTGATTGTCTACACTTAGATGTTGAGAGTAAGTGCAGGAAATTGAGAGATGAGTGATGACATTGCTGTAGTCTTGTTGTGTTGGGAAAGTTGATGAGATCTTTTGAAGGTTGTGAATGATTGAAGGCTAGAGTGGATATTGTTAGGCATGGCTAGGCATCAATTCATGTTTAGATGTGTGTTAAGTAAGATGAATCTAGATGTTAAGATGGATCTTTAAGTGTTGAAAATGAAAGGGTTGAAGAAGGAGGGTGTTGGAGAGGAAGTTACTGCAGAAAAACTGCAGTTTGCATCGTCAGAACACTTCGACACGCCTACATTAGGTGCTCTATGTCACATTAGGCGCCTAATGTAGCGTTCAATGTGTCCTGAAGCTTTCCCGTACAGAAAAACTGCAATTTAGAACCGTCAGAACACTTCGAAACGCCTACATTAGGCGCTCTATGTCACATTAGGCGCCTAATGTAGCGTTCAATGTGTCCTGAATCATCCCCGAACACTCGAACACCTACATGAAGCGCTCTAATGTCACATTAGGCGCCTCATGTAGGCGTTCAATGTCTACGGAACATCCACGAACACTTCGAACGCCTAGTATAGGTGCTCTAAGTCACTATAGGCGCTTCATGTAGCGTTCTAACTATACTGGAAGTCTCTTTGACCCTTTAGGTGCCCTATGTAAGTGTAGCAACTTAATACACTTTCTTTGAACATAAATGCAAGGGTATTTGAGGTGTAATTGAGGGATAGATGGTAAATTGACTAAGTAAGAATAAGATTGAATCCCAAGTGAATTAGTGAGACGAACGGACTTGGAAAGATACAAACAGGGAGTGTTTGAGGGTGCAAGACCGTATACTTGATAGGTAAGATGAGTGTGTGGGATACCTTTATTATCTTCCATTGTTCATGAATTACAACGTGTTTGAAAGTGTGCTAGAGTTGTAAACCTTAAGTGTGAATGAGTAGGGTTAAGTAATGAATTCGAAGAGGATTCGTGATACGAAAGGGCATGAAGTGGTATGAATGAAGTGTATTTGAGTAGTAAACGTTAAGTGTGGATGAGTAAAGTTAGGTATGAATCCAAAGTGAGTTAGCAAAATGAAAGAGCACAAAAGGGTACGAAAAGGGTGTGTTTGAGGAGTATGAACGAGCAAGGTTAAGTGTGAACTCGAGATGATTTCGTAATACGAAGGGACATGAAATGATACGAGCAGAATGTGATAGGGGTTCATGACTTTGTACTTGATATGTAAAGTGTGTGTGCATGTTTATACGTTTGATATGATGTTACATGAGCATTCTGCATCATGACATGGGCACTTGCATTTGATTTGAAAATTGCTTTGCGAAAGAACATGTGTTTACAAGAAAAGTTTGAAGTTTTCGAAAGACAAGATGCCTGCTGGTTGATCGCAGGGTATAAAAGTCACGCCTGCGAAAGCAGGGTATAAAAGCGTGATCTGTGAATCAACAGCAGGGTATAAGTATTTTATGGGGCCGTGGACCTATCAGCACGGAAAATTAAGTTATTTTATGGGGCCGTGGACCTTTCAGCACGGATATATGATATATGTAATGGGGCCGTGGACCTTTCAGCACGGATATATGATATATGTAATGGGGCCGTGGACCTTTCAGCACGGATATATGATATATGTAATGGGGCCGTGGACCTTTCAGCACGGATATATGATATATGTAATGGGGCCGTGGACCTTTCAGCACGGGGTATAAGTTATATGTCATGGGGCCGTGGACCTTTCAGCACGGGGGTATAAGTTATGTTTGCTGTGGACTGATCACCCACAGGGTATAAAGTTCTGCTACGCGAAGAATATGATATGTAAAGTGATGAAATGTTTTGTGAAATGACATGCATGACATGTTTATGAAAGAATACATATGCATGGGTGTTGTGTGTGATTTTAAAGAATGTACATGCATCATGATACACGAAGCATAAGACTTGACATGCAAGATACGTGGTTATTCTATGACTTGCTTATGTGATACGTTGCTTTAATACATGTTGGTTCTCGTATCTGTGTACATATATGTGCTTTATCTGTTTGAGGAATTCTTATTAAAATGTTATTTGCTAACCCGAGCACCTTATTTTTGGGCAATGTTCTATACACTGGTGACTCGACGTGTGTGATTCCGTAGGGTGTATAGACGGGTTACTTGCTGGCGATAATTTCGCTAAGAACAGTTACTCTATTCCTTTCTCAGGTGAGCCTGAATATGAGTTGATATCATCGAGGACGATGGCGAGTGGGCTCAATGGGATGACGGACAGGGGAATAGATAGATGTTGGACTACTTTCTTTAAGTTTGGAAACTCGTTGTTATTATGTTGATCTAGAACTTATGTTGGTTAGATGAACAAACACCTTTTATTTCCGCTACAGTTTCTGGTGGTATGATTTACGATGAAGGTTTAAATTTTATGACGTTTCCGCTGGTTCTTTTATCTTACATTATGAAGGATGTACGTTTGATCTGCTTGACGCTTCGTAGTTCTCCTAGTAGGCTACGGCGGGTGCACTGGTTCCGATGACGGTATCGGGCCGGGGCGCTACACTTTTTCCATGTAGATTTTAGTTGTGTATCTGTCCCAATAAACTGGAACTTGCACTTATTTGTCTCATGTTTTGGTTGTATGATTGTGTACGTGCATTGGAGACTGATATTGTTGCTGGTTGCAGCATATAGTTTCATGTTTTCTACCTGTTGGCCCCCCTCTTCTTCTTTATTTTCTTGTTTCTCCCTGTTTTCTGCAATTTAAGAAATTCGGAAAAGTTGCATGCTGCAAAAGTACTTGTAGAGATTGTCTTGTGCAACCGCATGTTCCCGTTCATAAAAAACCCACTCCCTTTTCCCCCTTCCCCAATAGCTGAAAAATTTCCTATGTAACCATCCACTAGATTGATCGTATGGAACTAAGAGTGATAGTGAAACTAAAAAGCTGTGTTGGTGGCACCATCTTTGTTGAATCAGCTTTTAAAACTAGGTTCTTGCTATTTTGCAGGCAAGGATTATAATTATTTATTGTTGTTGTTTTTGTTGGTTGTTGTTGAGAAATATGTTTGGATAATTTTCAAAGCCATGATTTTAAGTGATGAATGCTTAAAAATGTCACATATGGTGTTATATGTGTTTAAAAGTTGAAAAAGTTGAAAAAATTGACATCGATCTCTCAGGTTGTTGCACATCGATCGATCTATGTACATAGATCTCTCACATCGATCGATCTATGTAAGGCAGAAAAGTTTAAGACCTTTGTGAGACATCGATCTCTAAACCTGAGACACATCGATCGATCGATGTACATCGAACCGTCACTTCGATCGATCGATGTAGGTCAGAGGCAAACTCTGAAACTTTCTGTGAGACATCGATCTCTGAAGCTGAGGCACTTCGATCGATCGATGTCTAGGGTTTTTAGAAATAATTTTTTAAAATGTTTAAAATGATTTTTTTCATTTGTATATGATTTATACATTTTCATTATGATTATTATGTGCTTTTGGTGATTATTATTGTCTTGTGACTAACGTGCCTTGGAAGTTTCTACAACTTACCAAAAAGGGCAAAATTGGTATTTTGAGTTTTGTAGGAACATGATATGGTGGAAATATTTCAAGAGCATATTCTTCTACTATTTATGATGACAAAGTTGGTATCATGGGTTTCTGACCATCGGGGTCATTTTTGAAGTTTTCTTACACCAGGGGTATTTTGGTCATTTTACCCCCAATGGTATTTTTGGTATTTTCACTCAAGGAATCTCTTGAGCATATTATTATCTTCATTCTGAAACTGTGTTATTATTTTGAAGATAATATGGTGATCTTATATCTTATTCTCTCAGCCGATGATATTATTGACTATAGCTGGATATGTGACGATTTGAGATGTCACATTCTATTTTTTCTTGAAGACCCTCTTATATATGTTATAAGAGGACATTTATCATCATTATTCAGAGATTAAAGGTGTCAAAGGTGTGGAAATGATCTCAACATATAAGAAGAAATATTGGAAATTTCGGTGTTATACGTTGATATAATCTTGTCAATTGTTATCTATTCATTTCTTCTTCAAAAATCTGAGTTGCTACACATATATATGTTGAAAAATGTGTGTTTACAGTTGGAGGTGGTGACATACATCATTTTATGAGTTGGAGACAAGTGGACCAACCAAAAAGGAGCTAGTTGGCAAAATTGCCAACTTGGAAATTTCAAAGATTAAACCAACGGCTATATTGTTTTCAAGGTGTTTTCAGCAGATTTTTTGAAGTCAAATGAAGACTTCACATGTCCTATTATGGTGATTGAAGTTGGGGATAATTTGGTGGTATTATCCTTTCTTATTTTACTAAGAAAAATCACAATTTTTGTTTGAAAAACAAAAGATGACCAACGGCTATTAGGCTGAGATTTGAAGCTGAATTTTGTTTGAATTCTTCAAGCCCACATGCCTATTCTTGTGCCAAGGAGTTGAAGGGATAATGGAGTATTATCCCTTGCTTTTATCTTCACATTTTCAAGATAATTCCAAGTCATCTTTGAGCTGAAAATTTCGGTCAACATGGAGTGCCTAGGTGGACCAATCATTGTGTTTTATTTTGCCAAGTGTACAAGGCCAACCAATGATGAGAAGACATTGGAATTGATGATGAAGATGGTGACACATGTGCATTCTTATCTTCAAGGCTCAAATCACACTATAAATAGAGGCAATGGTGAAGAAGATGAAACACACTTGAAGCTCACAAGCATTTGTTGAATTGTCTATCTTTCATCTTCATCTTCTTGTTGTTATTGTTTTGTTCATTGTAGCAAAGGTGTTCTTGTTGTATTGTGGTGAGC
The DNA here is from genome assembly GCA_036186865.1 of Eustoma russellianum. Taxonomy (NCBI): domain Eukaryota; kingdom Viridiplantae; phylum Streptophyta; class Magnoliopsida; order Gentianales; family Gentianaceae; genus Eustoma; species Eustoma russellianum. The sequence continues at coordinate 24,707,323 of AP025043.1, read as the reverse complement.
TACAAGCCTCTTGTGTTTCATTTGTAAGATTGATTAGCCATCTTTATAAGGCTACATCAATAGGTGTTAGAGGAGTTGCAACTAAGTGTTGCTTAGAAGGTGATTATCCAAGTCTTGAGTAGGGTTGGTGCATAACCCAAGGATCAAGCTTGGCTCTTGTTGTAAGGTGCTCATTTCATAGTGAAATCCAAGGAAAGGTGTTTCTTGGGATTGGATTAGGTCACATTGACCGATCCAGGATAAATCCTCGGTGTTTTCTCTTGTTTCTTTATTTCTGTTTTCTGCCTGTATTTGACTGTAGTTTTCACCCAACTTCACACAATTTGAAAAAATAGCTAAACATTTTCAAAATTCGTGATTTTTGGTGGAGTTATACTTCAAACTGTTAGCTTTCATTTTCCATAAGAATCACTTGATTTGAGCAAGGGAAAGTTAGTCTTTCGGTCTTTGCAAGATAACTGCTCCAATCTGGCTGCATCTGACCAGTTTTGAGAAAATTTAAATTCTGATTTTTCAAGAATTGTTTAAGGTCAGGGCCTTTTGGAAACTTCATCTACACATCCTAAGGAGTGTTTTGATATAAAGATCAAGCTTTTTGGTTGAGTATTCAATAGAAACACTATTTGCAAAATCAGCAAGATTCTGTCCAATTCTGTCCAGATTGACCATCTGAATCTTTTTATTTGTTTGAAGGGTCAAACGATCTTATTTTTGTCTGATTTTGGATAGAGTCTTGTTAACTCATTGAAGTTTAATTCTGGAAAGTTTCATAATTTTTGAGTTGTGTACAATTATTTGTGAATTTTTAAAAACGAGTTCTGAATCTGAGGTGGTCTCAGATTCTATTTTCAAAGGAGATTTTAACAAAGGGTTGTAGTGTAATTTCCGCTGACCACTATTCACCCCCCTCTAGTGGTGTTTATTGCAGGTGCACGGTCCAGCATTTGGTATCAGAGCCAGACCAACACCACTCAAAAGAAGCAAAATTCAACACCGTACGAACAATACAAGGCCAAGAAACAACAATTCATTATATACTGCTTGTCTCAAATCCAAGGTACATACTATGGCTATTGTTTCTCCAAAGGTGAGTTGGAAGGAAGGTATGTCTACACAACGCCCTCTTCTTTTGATGGCAATAATTTTGTTCGAAGGAAACTAAGAATGAGGCTATTCTTAATGGCTATAGACATCGATTTATGGTCTATAGTTGAAGATGGACCGTACACTCCAATGAAAGTTATACAAGTTAGTGGAGTAACTCAAGAAGTTGAAAAATATAAAAGTGAATGGTCATCGGATGATAAAAAGAAAATGTCCATGAATGTTAAAGCTATGCAATTACTTTTGAATGGACTTACAACTTCTCAAGCAGGATATGTGCTAATTGCACAAGCGCACACGACATGTGAAAATCACTTGTATTAAAGCATGAAGGTACTAGTGATGTTAAAGAGTCAAAAATAAACATGCTTATGACTAATTAGAGACTTTTAAAATGTTGCCAAACGAATCCATAACATCTATGGATTTGAGGATTACTAATATTTTCAATGCCCTTGAAGCTTTAGGGAAGTCATTTTCGAACAGTGAAAAGGTTCAAAAGGTACTACGAAGCCTCCCTGCTGAATGGGATCCAAAGGTGATGCAATCGAGGAGACAAAGTCAATCACTAAAATGGATGAATTGATCGGGTCTTTAAAGTCTATGAGGTGAAACTGAACCAACGAAAGTCTGAATCGTCTAAGTCATCCGGTAAGTCAATAGCTTTCAAAACAACCGAAACATGCTAGTAACGATGATAGTAATAGTGATACTGGATTAGACGATGACTTGATATTGATAGCTAGAAAACTTAAAAGTTTTTCAAACGTCCAAATAGGAATAGACAACGTAATTCTTCTTCTTCTTCTTCTCAACCTAGGAAGAATAACACAAACAAATGGTATAATAAAGAATTAAAGTGTTATGAATGCGGTCAAAAAGGACATATTTCATACGACTGTCCGCAAGAAGAAAAATAATAATAACAACAACAAAATAAACAAGCCAAGGACAAGGAGGCTCAAACGACAAAGACAAAGGAGTCTAAGGCAAGAAAAGGGAAACGAGCAATGAAGGTGAGCACATGGAGCGACTCATCCGACTCAGAACTGAAACTGAGGAAGCTCAAGTCTGCTTCGTATCCAACGAGGTATGTTCTTCTTCTGATAGTGATTCTGATAGTAACATGACATTTGATGAAATGTGAAGAATTCCTAAGAATGCATGCTCACTGTAAGAGGCTCTCTAAAGAAAAGAAGAAACTAGTTGAAGAAAATGACAAGTTGAAGACGTCCAACTTGGAATTTTCCGATCAACTAGAATCTCTTAAACAAGAGTCTTCTAATACTCTTGATTCTTTAGAGAATAAAATTGAATCATATAGGAAAGATGAACAAAAGTTACAAATGGAAAATAAAATGTTAAAATCCAAGTTAGAAAGTTGTGAAAATGAAATAGTGCAACTTAAGTCTTCTAAATTTACCTCAGAAAAAATGATAGAACAATTTAAATCTGTGCAAATATGTTAGATACACTTATATCATCACAAAAGTATGGAAATGATAAAACTGGATTGGGACATAAAGAAGAAGATGACAAATTAGATAAAAAGACTAAGTTTGTATCATCAACTACGAAACAACTTTATAAAGTTATAAAAGCAAACTTGCCTGCTAAATCTTCTTCTACTCCTTCTTCTACTTATTCAAAGATAAAGATGCAGCATGCACCATAAAAACACACACGCATAACTATACATCTAGGCCAAACTTTGCATCTAGACATCCTAGAAATTATGCCTATGTATACAAATGCAACGAGACATAATAAAATGCATCAACATATTATGAACCTAAGTATAGGTAACACTCTATAAATCTTATAAAAATGCATATGAAATACATATATGCGCCATATAAGAAACAAATTCACATGCCTTATAAACATCATAAATCTCGGCCATCCTATAATGATTATCAACATTGCACAACAACATAACAATGCATCTTCACTTGTGGAATAATCGTGTATATGCAATTCTTCTTATTTTCCAAATTATAACAATGCTAAAAATGTGCCTACAAGGTATATTCAAGTTTGGATACCTAAGGGTTATCTAAACAAGAATAATGCCCTAACATTCAAGGACGCAAATAAAGGGATACCTAAAACTTTGTCTCCATTGTAGGAACAACGCAAGGAATACAAGAAGGAGGCAAAGTCAAAGAATCTAAAAACCGAATGATTTTTAGATAGTGGATGTTCGAGGCATATGACGGGGAACCCCAAACTATTCACGAACTTGAACATATTAATGGTGGAAAGGTGACATTCGGTGACAACAACAAAGACAAGTTGTTGGAAAAGGAACAATTGGGGACCCTAACACATTTCAAATACGAAATGTGTTATTAGTAAGCAATCTATCTTATAATTTACTTAGTATTTCTCAACTTATAGATTGTGGTTATAATGTCCTTTCTTCCCAATTCTTGTGATATAATAAAAAAAAGGAGAAACGGTTTTAAAAGGAAATAGAGATGGAATATTTACTCTTACCTTAGATAACATGTTAGATGCTAAGGTTAAGTGTCTAATATCACATGACTTAGATGTGAATTTATGGCATAGAAGATTAGGCCATATAGGAATTTCAACTATTAGGAAATTGTCTAAGAAGAATTTAATTAGAGGAATGCCTAAGTTAGACTTAGATAATTTTCAAATGTGTGAAACATGTATTAAGGGAAAACACATTAAAGAAACCTTAAAACGAAACATGAAGTGAGTACTAGTCATGTACTAGAATTGCTTCACTTAGACTTATTTGGTCCAAGTAGGACAAGAAGTCTAGGTGGACACATGTGTGTCATAGTAGATGATTACTCACGCTACACATGGACATTGTTCTTAACACACAAAGACGATGCTCCATTAGCAATCGAAACCCTTATCAAGCAACTTGAAAACATTTACGAAGAAAATGTCAAAAGAATTAGGAGTGATAGAGGTGGAGAATTTAAAAATAAAGATGTAATCAAATTTGTGAACTATATGGAATCAAACATGAATTCTCACCACCTAGAACACCACAACTCAATGGAGTTGTTGAACGTAAAAATAGAACGATTCAAGAAGTTGCTAGGACAATGCTTTGTGAAAATAAATTACCTAAATATTTGGGCTGAAGCTGTTAGTTGTGCATGCTATATTATAAATAGGCTCACTATTAGAAAGAAATTAAATAAACACCTTATGAATTGCTAAACAATAGACAATCTAAGATAGATTATCTTAAAGTATTTGGATGTAAATGTTTTGTGCTGAACACTAAGGATAATCTAGATAAATTTGAACAAAAGTCTATTGAATGCATATTTGTTAGGTATTCAACTAACTCAAGAGCATATAGGTGTTATAATCCTGCATCTAGAAAGATAATTGAATGTACATGTGAAATTCAATGAAAATGCATGCTTGAAGTTAGTGATAAACATCAACATAAACAAGAAACAAATGTTGAAAATATGTTTGATGATGTATTACTTGAGCCTGTACTTGATTCTAGAACCAATCCCCCTGAACAAGACATGCATGAACCCTTAGATGAAATAAATCAAGAGACTTTGCAATTGGAAGATACAACTAATGATCCAATTACATATGATAACGTTCACACAAATGAAACATTTGAACAAGATGAGGGTGAACCTAGTCAATCTAGGAATGGTGGTGACACCCTAGAGAATTAATCATTGGGGATCCAAGTGTTGGGGTGAGAACACGTAGAAATATAAGTCAACTTGAAGGACATAGCTTAATCTCACAATTAGAACCTAAGAACTTAAAGGAAGCCTTAGGTGATATATCTTGGACAGATGCTATGCATGAAGAATTAAATCAATTCACAAGGAACAATGTGTGGGACTTAGTACCTAAACCTGAAGACAAGACTATCATAGGAACTAAATGGGTCTTTAGGAATAAAATGGATGAACAAGGAAACATTACAAGAAATAAGGCTAGACTAGTCGCACAAGGTTATAATCAACAAGAAGGAATAGATTATGAAGAAACCTTTGCACCCGTTGCACGACTAGAAGCAATTAGATTGTTACTTGCGATTGCAAGTCTAAGCAATATTAAGCTCTTCCAAATGGATGTCAAGAGTGCATTCTTGAATGGATACATCCAAGAAGAGGTGTTTGTCAAACAACCCCCTGATTCGAAGATCCAAAGAATCCTAACCATGTTTACAAGCTTAAGAAAGCTTTACATGGTTTAAAGAAGCTCCAAGAGCTTGGTATGATAGATTTCAAACTTTCTTATTGCAAATAATTATCAAAGGGGAACATAGACAACACATTATTCCTAAGAAGAAAAGATAATGATTTGTTGATAGTTCAATATACGTAGATGATATAATCTTTGGTTCAACCAACCCTACCTTAGTAAAAGACTTCGAAGAATGTATGAAGTCAGAGTTTGAAATGTCAATGGTAGGAGAGTTGAATTATTTCTTAGGACTTCAAATCAAACAAACCCCTCAAGGAATTCACATTAGCCAACTTAAGTATGTCAATGATATGATTAAGAAGTTTGGCTTTGAAGAGTTGAAACCTACAACTACCCCCATGAGTGTTAGTACCAAACTTGATAAGGATGAAAATGGTAAACCTTTTGACACATCTTTATAGGTCTATGATTGGATCACTGTTATACTTAACTGCATCAAGACCTGATATCATGTTTAGTGTGTGTATGTGTGCTAGGTTTCAATCTATCCTAAGGTATCATATTACAATGCAGTGAAAAAGATATTTAGATATCTTAAGCATACACCTCACTTAGGACTGTGGTATGATAGAAACGCTAAGTTGGATTACACGCATATAGTGATGATTGTGGTTGCAAGTTAGATAGAAAATCCACTAGCGGTACTTGTCAATTCATAGGAACCAATTGATTTCTTGGTTTTCTAAAAAGAAAGCTAGTGTAGCTCTTTCTACCACTGAAGCCGAGTATATTGCTTTGAGTTTATGTACTACCCAAATACTTTGGCTTAAACAGCAACGTAGTAATTTTGGCATTAAAATGAAAAAGATTCTAATTTTCTGCGATAGCACAAGTGCAATCAATCTTTCCCGGAATCGGTGCTTCATTCTAAGGCCAAACACATTGAGGTGTGATACCACTTTCTTTGCGATCATGTTCAAAATGAGGATATAGTGATAAACCATATAAGACTCACCAAATCGCTGACATCTTCACCAAACCCCTTAATCAAGCCACTTTTGAAACTTACGAGCCAAGTTAGGTATGATGACTTACGATACCATTGCGTATTCTATCTTTTGCATGATTTGCAAAATAAAGGGGGAGATAGAATAAGAACATGATTTTAGTTGGTAAGTCATGATGAATCATATGATAAGTTTTAATTGGTATAAATTTTGGAGCATAGGTTAAGGGGGAGAGTATGAGTTGAGGGGGAGCAAACATACTATTTAAAAGTTGAAAACATTTGGTTAAACTTTGGTTATAAGTTGTGACATTAAAATCATGTTAGGCTTTTGAAAATCATCCAAAAGGGGGAGAATGTTGAGAAATATGTTTGGATAATTTTCAAAGCCATGATTTTAAGTGGTGAATACTTAAAATGTCACACATGGTGTCATATGTGTTTAAAAGTTGAAAAGTTGAAAAAGTTGACATCGATCTCTCAGGTTGTTGCACATCGATCGATCTATGTACATAGATCTCTCATATCGACCGATCTATGTAAGGCAGAAAAGTTTAAGACCTTTCTGTGAGACATCGATCTCTAAACCTGAGGCACATCGATCGATCGATGTACATCGAACCCTCACTTCGATCGATCGATATAGGTCAGAGGCAAACTCTGAAACTTTCTGTGAGACATCGATCTCTGAAGCTGAGGCACTTCGATCGATCGATGTCTAGGGTTTTTAGAAATAATTTTCTAAAATGTGTTAAAATGATTGTTTTCATTTGTATATGATTTATACATGTTCATTATGTGATTATTATGTGTTTTTGGTGATTATTATTGTCTTGTGACTAACATGCCTTGGAAGTTCTACAACTTACCAAAAAGGGCAAAATTGGTATTTTGAGTTTTGTAGGAACATGATATGGTGGAAATATTTCAAGAGCATATTCTTCTACTATTTATGATGACAAAGTTGGTATCATGGGTATTTCTGACCATCGGGGTCATTTTTGAAGTTTCTCACACCAGGGGTATTTTGGTCATTTTATCCCCAATGGTATTTTTGGTATTTTCACTCAAGGAATCTCTTGAGCATATTATTATCTTCATTCTGGAGCTGTGTTATTATTTTGAAGATAATATGGTGATCTTATATCTTATTCTCTCAACCGATGATATTATTGACTATAGCTGGATATGTGACGATTTGAGATGTCACATTCTATTTTTTCTTGAAGACCCTCTTATATATGTTACAAGAAACATTTATCATCATTATTCAGAGATATTAAAGGTGTCAAAGGTGTGGACATGATCTCAACATATAAGAGAAATATTGGGGAATTTCGGTGTTACACGTCGATATAATCTTGTCAATTGTTATCTATTTATTTCTTCTTCAAAAATCTGAGTTGCTACACATATATATGTGAAAAACGTGTGTTTACAGTTGGAGGTGATACATTATTCATTTTATGAGTTGGAGACAAGTGGACCAACCAAAAGGAGCTAGTTGGCAAAATTGCCAACTTGGAAATTTCAAAGATTAAACCAACGGCTATATTGTTTTCAAGGTGTTTTTCAGCAGATTTTTAAAGTCAAATGAAGACTTCACATGTCCTATTATGGTGCTTGAAGTTAGGGATAATTTGGTGGTATTATCCTTTCTTATTTTATTAAGAAAAATCACAATTTTTGTTTGAAAACAAAAGATGACCAACGGCTATTAGGCTGAGATTTGAAGCTGAATTTTGTTTGAATTCTTCAAGCCCACATGCCTATTCTTGTGCCAAGGAGTTGAAGGGATAGTGGAGTATTATCCCTTGCTTTTATCTTCACATTTTCAAGATAATTCCAAGTCATCTTTGAGCTGAAAATTTCGGTCAACATGGAGTGCCTAGGTGGACCAATCATTGTGTTTTATTTTGCCAAGTGTACAAGGTCAACCAATGATGAGAAGACATTGGAATTGATGATGAAGATGGTGACACATGTGCATTCTTTATTCAAGGCTCAAATCACACTATAAATAGAGGCAATGGTGAAGAAGATGAAACACACTTGAAGCTCACAAGCATTTGTTGAATTGTCTATCTTTCATCTTCATCTTCTTGTTGTTATTGTTTTGTTCATTGTAGCAAAGGTGTTCTTGTTGTATTGTGGTGAGCTACAAGCCTCTTGAGTTTCATTTGTTAGATTGATTAGCCATCTTTATAAGGCTACATCAATAGGTGTTAGAGGAGTTGCAACTAAGTGTTGCTTAGAAGGTGATTATCCAAGTCTTGAGTAGGGTGGGTGTATAACCCAAGGATCAAGCTTGGCTCTTGTTGTAAGGTGCTCATTTCATAGTGAAATCCAAGAAAAGGTGTTTATTGGGACTGGAGTAGGTCACATTGACCGAACCAGGATAAATCCTCGGTGTTCTTCCCTTGTTTCTTTATTTCTGTTTTCTGCCCGTTTTTGACTGCATTTTTCACCCAATTTCACATAATTTGAAAAAATAGCTAAACATTTTCAAAATTCGTGATTTTGGTGGAGTTATACTTCAAACTGTTAGCTTTCATTTGCAATAAGAATCACTTGATTTGAGCAAGGGAAAGTTAGTTTTTCGGTCTTTGCAAGATAACTGCTCCAATCTGGCTGCATGACCAGTTTTGATTAAATTCTGTTTTCAAGAATTGTTTAAGGTCAGGGCCTTTTGGAAACATTATCTATACATCCTAAGGAGTGTTTTGATATAAATGTCAACCTTTTTGGTTGAGTATTCAAATAGAAACACTATTTGCAAAATCAGCAACATTCTGTCCAATTCTGTCCAGATTGACCATCTGAATCTTTTTATTTGTTTGAAGGGGCCAACGATCTTATTTTTGTCTGAGTTTTGGACAGAGTCTTGTTAACTCATTGAAGTTTAATTCTGAAAAGTTTCATAATTTTTGAGTTGTGTACAATTATTTGTGAATTTTTAAAAACGAGTTCTGAATCTGAGGTGGTCTCAGATTCTGTTTTCAAAGGGGATTTTAACAAAGGATTGTAGTGTAATTTCCGCTAACCACTATTCACCCCTCCCTCTAGTGGTGTTTATGCAGGTGCATGGTCCAACAATTATTATTATATTATTATTATTATTATTATTATTATTATTATTATATTATTTATATTATTATTATATTATTATTATTATTAACTAGGTGGAGCTGCGTTTGGACTCAAAGCTGGGATCTCTTGTTGAAGTTCATTTGAGGCATCTGTGTTCTTTATTAAATGTGATCTTGGACTTAAGTGAAAGCCTGCTGCAAAATTCCTTGTTAACCATGGGATGGTAATTGATGTGCTTTATTTTGTATCCTTTTCTTTTATCTTATTGAGTATTGCAATTGAAGTCCTTTTTGTATGATTGTGCCCTTTTAATCCCTTCTGTTCTTCACCGCTCTTTTGTTTCCTCTTCTTGGTCCAAATGGTTAAGATACAAATCATCCTTAGAAAATATATTTGTACAACCATTCTAAAATAGATAAATAGTGCATTCAACTTTTGTACTTTCTGACTGCATAAAATCATAATTACCCGAAACAAATATATACATGTTTTTTATTATTATTATTATTATTATTATTATATTATTATTATTTATTATTATTATTATTTTGTTTTTTTTTTGGGTGGGGGGTGGGGGATGCATTGCAAGATTGCAGAGAAGCGAAGTAAGTAAAATAGAAGCATGCTACCACCTTTTTGAGCAAGAAAAGTCAACCTTCTTACTGACAGGGGGATGCATGGATCACGTCCTTTCTTACATCTATTCTAAATCCTGACCCACGTAAAAAGGACATCACCGTTTTTCCTGTTTGACTTTGGTCATATCTATGATATATTTCTTTTTTTTCTTTCTCACAAAAAAGAGAGAGATTTCTTTTAATTGTTTGATGTGAAACAACCTTCTCGTCAATTACTGGTGAACTACTTCATCGTTGCTTGGTAATTTTGGCCAAATTGAGAGTTCGCCTCATAATTTTGGATGAAGCTAGTGAGAAAAGATAAAATATTCATGAAGTTGGAGTGCGTCGAGGTTCTTACATGTCCAATTGCAACTGATTCTGTGAGTTGGCATTAATGAATAGATCTGTATAAACAGGTTTTCTATGATCACCCATGTGCTCGGGGATTCTTTGTCAGGTTTTTGTTGGAGGAATTGGAAGTTTGGGCTTTGGCCCATTAAGGAAAGTTGCAAAACTTGGTTTAGCAACATACTTTGAGCTTAATTATGATTAGTTTTCGTTAATGAAAATCGAAAACTAATGGGTCCTTAATTATCTACGTAACGAGTAGTTAATTTTAGGCTTTGGAATCACTCAATTACTGTTACAGCCCGGAAAATTCGTTATGTAGTATCAAACTTTAATACCGAAACCTAATCTCATAGGTGTACGATTCATTAGCAAATATATCATAAATGTTTGAATCCATAATAAAAGCTCAAAATTAACTTAGTTAGTAACAACTTAAACTATTAGTAAAATTAAATCAAAAAGAAATACATGACACAACAATATTATGCTACCTTAATAAAAAGAAAATAAAATACATACCTGAAAGAAAAAGAAAAAGGAAAATGAAAAAGAAGGTGAAGACAACTTGTCTCACACTTTAAATATTTAACATAAAGAAATAGCATGCTTAGGAATCTTGTCATAATACCCATTCATTACACTCATACTTGTCTAAAGGTTGTCTCCCACCCCATTCCACCACCATCATGGCCGGCCACCCTTAGAAGAAGTAGGAAAGATTATTTTTCTTTTAACCCTCAAATAATGCATCTTCAATCTAAATTCCATACTATCTCCAAGAAAACCCAACAAACATTCCAATTCCCTCCTTACACCCCTCTTGGCCGAAAGTTAGAGCTTCAACAAGGAGAAGATTTTCTTCTCCTTCTTCACAACATCACTCAAATCAAGTACTACAAACACTCCATCAACTAAGAAAGATTCAAGAAGGGTGTAGCATCTAGGATCAAAGACAATCAAGGTAAGAACTTTATGAAGTTTAAGTTTGATTCTTCCATATATAGTTAGTTTCATAAGTTGCTCACTAACCCTTTATTTAAACCTTAAAAAAACCCTGTATACAAGGAAGCAAGGAAGAAGAACTCTCTTCCAAACAAAGTGAAGGAACCATCATCTAAGTGTAAGAAAAGTGAACCAAGGCAAGTACTCTTCCTAGATCCTTCATGGCTTTGCAATTCATAAGTATTTATGTTTATATCAAAGTTGGATCATCATGTATTATGTATAAGATTCTCTTTTCAAGAAAGTATAGATCTATATTGAGTGTTAAGTATATATAGATATATATACACTATATATAACGCACATTAAATATATATATTTACACTATATATAGCACGCATACATATATATAAATAAGTATGTTGATATATATATGTATGTATAAGTGTATAGATCTACATACAAGTAAGTATAGATGTAGAAATGTATATATACATACACTACATATACACGCACGCAAAATACATATATATCACTATATATAGTACGCATACATATATCCATATTATAAGTATGTATGTTGATATATATATATATATGTATAAGTGTATAGATCTACATATATAAATATGTGTAGATGTATAAAGGTATATTAATATACTCATTTGGCTTTGAATATCAATATATTATATATACACATTCGGTTTTGATGTATATATATATATATACATACGGTTTATATATATATATGTATATATTTATATATATATACATACATATGTATAGGTGTATAGATCTATGTATGTGCATATACGGATCTATATGAATATATACATATGTGTAATATATATTTTAAAGAAAGGGAATGAATAAGTATTTGTGTATTACCTACTATAGTAAAAGATTTTATAAATGTATATATAGTATATATATATATGTTCGGCTATTAAGAGCCTTGATGACAAAATGATTTCATTATATTTTGTACAAGTATATATAATATATGATGAATATGTTGAACTATGAAAATGAATAAGTTAGATACTATACAATATATCATAAAATGATTTATATACATTATTCCATATGTATATATTCGGCCTTTAGGCTTGATAACAAAATGATTTTACCATATTTTATATAAATATATATATGCATGTATGATGAATATGTTAAACTATGAAAATGAATAAGTTTTAGATATTACATAATATATCACAAAATGACTTATATATGTATATAGTATGTACATATATGTTCGGCCCTTAGGCCTTAGTAACAAAGATGATTTCATCATATTTTATAAGTATATATGTATATATGATGAAATGCTAAGATATGAAAATGAATAAGTTTTGGATATTATATAATATAGCATAAAATGATTTATATATATATACATCATGTATATACATTCGGCCCTTAGGCTTGGTGACAAATGATTTTATTATTTTTACACAAATACATATGTATATATGATGAATATGTTAAGTTATGAAAGTAGGCTAAGTATGTAGTTTATGTATTATGTTATGAAAAGTATGAAATTTAATGTATAATATGATATGTTACATGTTATGTATAATATATAGGTAGGTTATGATAAGATATAGGTTATGAAATCTAAGATGAAATGTTAAACTAATAAGAAATTTCATGATATAGGCATGTAAGTATGAATTATGATAAGCATGTATGGAATAGATGATACCAAATTATTGTATGATGATAATGGAGAAAAAGAGGCTGTTTTGGTGTGATGACCGAATGGTAGGCAAAAATGATATTTTTGTTTAAGTTGTGATATGTAGAAGAAAATTAAGTAAGTGATGTTACTAGTGGTAGCATGACAAGATACCCGTGTTTGATGGAGTCTCACTTGCATGAAAACAAGATTTGCAAAGTATGTTGTCACATTTCATGTTTTAAAAAGTTCATATGCATAGAATAATGAACACGAGACGATTGATTCCAATGACCCATGTTATGTTATGATCATGTTATGTTATGTTATGTTGTAGCGCTGTCCTGACATCGGGACCGGAGTGGTAGATGTCAGGGGCCCATGTTTACGTTATGGCTGAGTGTAACACCGGGTCTGGGACACGGGATCTCAGTCATAATGCGTCACCATTAGCATGTACCTATGTTCATGATATTATGTTGTACATGTACTATATGGGGAATCATTCGGTATGTCGTGCGTTATTATTCTTATGAAAAGTGCTATAGCCAACGATGAAAATGTTATGTCTTCATGTTATGAAAATGTCATGTTATGCAAGTTATGAAAAGTCATGTTTACGAAAGTCATTTTATGAAAAGCCATGTTTTATGCATCATGTCATGATCATGTCCCTTAGATGAGGATTAGAATATTTGTACGAACATTATGCCTTAAGACGATTAGGAAAGATCAGGCACATAGATGTGATGAATGCAAGTTATGACTTTTGTAAGATGAATTAGTATTCAAGTATGAAAGGTGTACTAAGATATGTTGAGGAAGAATGATATGACCTCTCAGGTATGAAATAAAATCTTATGTTCTGTTTTATTCTTATAATGCTGCCATTTGTAAATGGAATGTAATTATATATGTTGTTACTTTATCACTATTTGTCAACCCATGTATGATTCACATGAAGTATCTATAAAGAATACTTGCTGAGCGATTAAAAGACGGTGGTTATCGCTCATACTTGCCTCTTAACATTTCAGAGAACAGGGACCCTGATGCCGTGTTCATTGAGGAGGAACCTCAGATAGAGTATCCGTAAGTGAAGATAGGCTGAAGAGATGTACCTGTTGTGTGAGCTTTATTTTATGTTGATGTAATAAAGTTCTGTGAGAAACTGTATTTGAGGTTGTGTGGATTTGAACGGTTTGTAATAACATTATGTATGTTGTGGGTTTGTTTAAATGCTTCCGCTATATCGATTACAATTCATGTTGACATGCACATGTATGGTATCGACGCCTTGTACTCTATGGAGTAGAGTATGGCGGGTGCACTGAACCGGAACTCTGGTTTCGGGCGGGGCGCTACAGTTGGTATCAGAGCATGGCTCTAGATCCACGGCGGGAACAGTAAAGTAAGCATTTAGAAGTTAAGTGATGATCCTAGAATTTAAGTTGTGATCTTGGACCAAGAGTGATATCCCTAGATTAGAATCCTTAGAATAGTTAGGGATAGTTAAATAACATTTAAAAGTTTTGCTCGGATTATTAAGTTCACAAAAAAAAAAAATTACAATTCTGAATTAGTCAGGAAGACAAATTAATTTCAATTGTAAATTATTACTAATGATGCTGTATTCAATAGGATGTCTCCACGACCTAGAGGAAGACCGCGTGCTGACAGACCTGCACAGTTACCCCCTCCTCCACCACCACAGATACCCCGCAGACAGGATCTGTTCCATTTTACACTGAACAGGTGCCTCCACCCCCACAGCAACAGGGTCAGGGAGATTTTGCAGGCTGTTCTGCAAGCTTTGGTACAGATAGGACAGGCGGTAGGTAACAACGGCCACCAGAATCATGCGACACCTCCACCGCCACCGCCACCACCTCCACCACAGCAGGGTACTCGTTTCTTTTACGGGGAATTGAAGAAGGCCCGTATTCCTAACTTTGAAGGTGGATCTGACCCTGACATAGCCGAGAAATGGCTAAAAGAAGTACAGAATAATTTTGAGCTGATTCAAATACCAGAGGAGATAAAAGCTCAGGTTATCAAGCCTTTTCTGACTGGTGAAGCCGATGAATGGTGGACCACTAATTTGCAGCATTTGCCAGCTCCAGTTACTTGGGAACGATTTTTGAGAGAGTTCCGCAAATTCTACATTCCACCATCAGTTACCTTGAAGAAAATAGGGATGTTTGAGTCTTAATGCAGACGTCAGGAATGACAGTGGCGGACTATGCCAACCGATTTACCGCATTGGGAAGATATGTTCCAGCAATTATGGGAGATGAACAACTGAAAATGATTAAGTTTGAAAGAGGACTGAACCCACGCATTCGCACCTGGATTGTGAATGCCAACCCGAAGGATTTTGGTGAATTGCTGGATGCCTGTTTCGAGTAGAAAGGGACATCATCAGGCGTGATTCTGACAGCCGAGGCAAAAGGCCCCAAGAGTTTGGAGATGGCCAATCCAGTAAGTGGACTAAAACTGCTAAAAGAGACGGTGGACGTGCACCACAACCAAATTTTCAGCCACCGAAGCCACTACCACCCCCACAGGTAGCTGCGATACCTAAGTGTGCCACTTGTCAGCGACAACATAGGGGAGACTGTTTATTGAAGACTGGAGCATGTTTCAATTGTGGAAAGACTGGACACATGATCAGAGATTGTCCTGAACCCAGGAAGGGACCTCAGAGGGCCGCACCTCAGCAGAGAGATGGCCCAAGGGCCAATGCCAGAGTACATGTGATGACAGATGAGGAGGTTCTGGAAGCCCCAGACGTGGTGACAGGTATTATTCATTTTGAAAAGTTTATGATATTATCTGCTTGATTTGGAATTGCATATTTGAATTATGAACTGCCTCAGGTGTCATATTAATAAACAACATACCTGCCAACGTATTATTTGATAGTGGTGCAAGCCATTCCTTTGTATCGAAAAGGTTTGCTAAGAACCTTGATAGTTGTCCGACTAGACTGGATACGCCTTATCGCGTTCAGCAGCTGGTGATCAAGTATCATTTCACATCATATATAAAGAATTGCGAGATAGAAATGGGAGGACAGAAGTTCGAAGTTACCCTAATTCCTATACAGATTGGGGATTTCGACCTTATTCTAGGCATGGATTGGTTATTCAAACACCATGCCTACATTGATTGTCGTGGTAAGCGTGTTATGATTAAGGATCCAATGCGAGAAGAAGTGATTTATCAAGGGAACTCCAAGATGAAAAAGATACCACATATTTATCTGACAGCAGCAAAAGCTTTCGATCACTGAAGAAGGGTAGCGAGGATTCCTTGTGTACGCTCTTGGCAAGGATTCCGAGACCCCATCAATTGACAGTATTCCAGTAGTCAAGGAGTTCACAGATGTATTTCCAGATGATCTACCAGGTTTACCTCCGGACAGGGAGATTGAATTTGAGATTAATGTCGTTCCAGGAGCTGAACCAATCTCAAAGGCACCGTATAGAATGGCCCCAGCCGAATTAAAGGAATTGAAATCACAGTTGCAAGAATTGATAGATAAGAAGTTTATACGGCCAAGTGTATCACCATGGGGAGCTCCAGTGTTGTTCGTTAAGAAGAAAGATGGCAGCATGCGACTCTGCATCGATTATCGAGAGCTGAATAAGATCACTATCAAAAATAGATATCCACTGCCTCGAATCGACGATTTGTTCGATCAATTAAGGGTAAGTAATTTGAATAATTACATAACAAGTATATAACTATTATAAATATCAATATAATTTTTCGTACAGGGAGCTAAAGTGTTCAGCAAGATTGACCTTCGCTCTGGTTACCATCAATTAAAGATCAAGTCGGAAGATATCGCTAAGACTGCTTTTCGTACAAGATATGGACATTATGAGTTCTTAGTGATGCCATTTGGATTGACCAACGCGCCCGCAGCATTCATGGATTTGATGAACACAGTATTTCGGGATCAGTTGGATAAGTTCGTGGTAGTATTTATTGATGATATTCTAATATACTCACCGGATGAAGAGACCCATGCAGAACATCTAAGAATAACCCTGAATGTATTAAAAAGGAAGCAGTTATATGCTAAACTCAGCAAGTGCGAATTTTGGCTCCATAGTGTTGCATTTTTGGGTCATGTTGTGTCTAAGGATGGTATCTCAGTAGACCCCAAAAAGATTGAGGCTATTACGGAATGGCCGAGGCCGACAAATGTGACTGAGGTCAGGAGTTTCTTAGGACTGGCAGGTTATTATCGGAAGTTTGTTGAGGGATTCTCACGGATTGCAGTTCCATTAACTCGATTGACGCAGAAAAAGACGCGATATGATTGGACTTCTGATTGTGAACAGAGCTTCACCGAATTAAAAGAAATTGACATCGGCACCGGTATTAGCACAACCAATTCAGGAGAGGGATTCGTGGTATATAGCGACGCTCGAAGAATGGACTAGGTTGTGTATTAATGCAGAAGAACGAGTAATCATATGCGTCAAGACAGTTGAAACCCTATGAACAGAATTACCCCATGATCTGGAATTAGCGGCAGTTGTATTTGCGCTTAAATATGGAGACATTATTTTATGGAGAGAATGCGAAATCTATACGGATCACAAGAGTTTGAAATATCTTTTCACCCAAAGAACTAAACATGAGGCAGCGAAGATGGTTGGAGTTGATGAAAGACTATGATCTCGCTATCCATTATCATCCGGGTAAGGCGAATAAGTGCAGATGCATTGAGTAGGAAGTCAAGCATGCTAGGCAGACGCCTCTAGAGAGAGAGATAGCCGAGTTTGGATTGGATGTGGTTGACTCACTGCAAATATTCTGGCTAAATTGATGATACCCCACTTTAATTGATAGGATTAAAGAGGCACAAAAGAATGATTCTGAGTTAATGATCAGTCAAGCAGTTTGAAGAACGACCGGTGAAGGATTTTCAGTTGCATAATGATGGCAGTCTTTGGTTCAAAGAGAGATTGTGTGTGCCAAACATTGATGGAATTAAAAAGGAGATCATGACGGAAGCTCACAACTCACGTTATCTATACATCCGGGAGCAACAAAGATGTATCAGGATCTTAAAAGAAATTATTGGTGGAACGGCATGAAGCGTCACATTGCGGAGTTTGTGGAGAGATGTCATACTTGTCAACAAGTTAAAGCAGAACATCAGAGGCCGGCAGGACTATTACAGCCATTAGAGATTCCGGAGTGGAAATGGGAGCATATTACGATGGATTTTGTTACTGGACTTCCTAAGACTCGTAATGGTAATGATGCGATTTGGGTGATCGTGGATCGTCTCACTAAATCGGCACATTTCTTATCCATGTCAATCCAGACATCCATAGAAAAGCTGGTGGTATGTATATGAATGAGATAGTTAGCCTACATGGAACACCTGTCAGTATCGTGTGCGATAGAGATCCACGTTTTACTTCGCGATTTTGGAAATCTTACCAAAATGCCATGGGTACCGAACTCCGGATGAGTACAGCATTCCATCCGCAGACCGATGGACAGTCAGAACGTACCATACAAACATTGGAAGATATGCTACGCGCTTGCACTTTAGATTTCAAGGTTAGCTGGGACAAATCAGTGAAGTTGATTGAATTCTCTTACAATAACAGCTATCACAGTTCTATAGGTATGGCACCGTTTGAAGCATTATATGGAAGAAAGTGTCGATCTCCGTTGTACTGGGATGAGGTTGGCGAGAGAGCCATTATGGGCCCAGAACTGGTAGAAAAGACATTGGGGAAGATTAAAATGATACGTGAAAGGTTGAAGGCTGCACAAGATCGAAGCAAAAGCTGGGCAGATACAAAAGACGACCGATTGAGTTTGATGTGGGCGAGAAAGTATATTTGCGAGTTTCACCGACTAAAGGCGTGAGTAGATTTGGGATTAAAGGGAAACTGAGCCCTAGATTTATTGGCCCTTATGAGATACTAGAGAAAGTTGGGACTGTTGCATACCGGTTGGCCTTACCTCCTACATTATCTCAGGTTCATAATGTGTTTCACGTATCCCAGTTACGACGATATGTACGACCCGGATCATATACTGGAACAAACCCGTACTATTAAAGATGACGTTACATATGAAGAAGTTCCCATACGGATTGTGGACCGTAAGGAGCAAGTGTTAGGAGACGGACAATTCATTTGTGAAAGTACAATGGAGTAATCATACTGAACGAGAAGCGACTTGGGAGCCGGAACAGCAAATGCAGAAACAATATCCACAACTCTTTGTATGAGGTACGTAAGTTTCGAGGACGAAACTTTTTATAAGGAGGGGGAATGTTACAACCCAAAAAATTCGTTGTTATGTAGTATCAACCTTTAATACCGTAAACCTAATCTCATAGGTGTACGATTCATTAGCAAATATATCATAAATGTTTGAATCCACATAATAAAAGCTCAAATTAACTTAGTTAGTAACAACTTAAACTATTAGTAAAATTAAATCAAAAAGAAATACATGACACAACAATATTATGCTACCTTAAATAAAAAGAAATAAAATACATACATGAAAGAAAAAGAAAAAGGAAAATGAAAAAGAAGGTGAAGACAACTTGTCTCACACTTTAAATATTTAACATAAAGAAATAGCATGCTTAGGAATCTTGTCATAATACCCATTCTTACACACCCATACTGTCTAAAGGTTGTCTCCCACCCCATTCCACCACCATCATGGCCGGCCACCCTTAGAAGAAAGTAGGAAAGATTATTTTTTCTTTTAACCCCTCAAATAATGCATCTTCAATCTACAAATTCCATACTATCTCCAAGAAACCCAACAACATTCCAATTCCCTCCTTACACCCTCTTGGCCGAAAGTTAGAGCTTCAACAAGGAGAAGATTTTCTTCTCCTTTATTCACACCAACATCACTCAAATCAAGTACTACAAACACTCCATCAACTAAGAAGATTCAAGAAGGGTGTAGCATCTAGGATCAAAGACAATCAAGGTAAGAACTTTATGAAGTTTAAGTTTGATTCTTCCATATATAGTTAGTTTCATAAGTTGCTCACTAACCCTTCATTTAAACCTTAAAAAACCATGCATACAAGGAAGCAAGGAAGAAGAACTCTCTTCCAAACAAAGTGAAGGAACCATCATCTAAGTGTAAGAAAAGTGAACCAAGGCAAGTACTCTTCCTAGATCCTTCATGGCTTTGCAATTCATAAGTATTTATGTTTATATCAAAGTTGGATCATCATGTATTATGTATAAATCTCTTTTCAAGAAAGTATAGATCTATATTGAGTGTTAAGTATATATAGATATATATACACTATATATAAACGCACATTAATATATATATTTACACTATATATAGCACGCATACATATATATAAATAAGTATGTTGATATATATATGTATGTATAAGTGTATAGATCTACATACAAGTAAGTTAGATGTAGAAATGTATATATACATACACACATATACACGCACGCAAAATACATATATACACACTAAATATATAGTACGCATACATATATCCATATTATAAGTATGTATGTTTATATATATTATATGTATAAGTGTATAGATCTACATATATAAATATGTATAGATGTATAAAGGTATATTAATATACTCATTTGGCTTTGAATATCAATGTATATATATATATACACATTCGGTTTTGATGTATATATATATATACATACGGTTTATATATATATATGTATATATATTTATATATATACATACATATGTATAGGTGTATAGATCTATGTATGTGCATATACGGATCTATATGAATGTATACATATGTGTAATATATATTTTAAAGAAAGGGAATGAATAAGTATTTGTGTATTACCTACTATATAGTAAAAGATTTTATAAATGTATATATAGTATATATATATATGTTCGGCTATTAAGAGCCTTGATGACAAAATGATTTCATTATATTTTGTACAAGTATATATATTTATATGTGATGAATATGTTGAACTATGAAAATGAATAAGTATTAGATACTATATAATATATCATAAAATGATTTATATACATATATTCCATATGTATATATTCGGCCTTTAGGCTTGATAACAAAATGATTTTACCATATTTTATATAAATATATATATGCATGTATGATGAATATGTTAAACTATGAAAATGAATAAGTTTTAGATATTACATAATATATCATAAAATGACTTATTATTATATAGTATGTACATATATGTTCGGCCCTTAGGCCTTAGTAACAAAGATGATTTCATCATATTTTATAAGTATATGTATATATGATGAATATGCTAAGATATGAAAATGAATAAGTTTTGGATATTATATAATATAGCATAAAATGATTTATATATATATACATCATGTATATACATTCGGCCCTTAGGCTTGGTGACAAATGATTTTATTATATTACATATGTATATATGATGAATATGTTAAGTTATGAAAGTAGGCTAAGTATGTAGTTTATGTATTATGTTATGAAAATTGAAATTTAATGTATAAGTATGATATGTTACATGTTATGTATAATAATATAGGTAGGTTATGATAAGATATAGTTATGAAATCTAAGATGAAATGTTAAACTAATAAGAAATTTCATGATATAGGCATGTAAGTATGAATTATGATAAGCATGTATGGAATAGATGATACCAAATTATTGTATGATGATAATGGAGAAAAAGAGGCTGTTTTGGTGTGATGACCGAATGGTAGGCAAAAATGATATTTTTGTTAAGTTGTGATATGTAGAAGAAAATTAAGTAAGTGATGTTACTAATGGTAGCATGACAAGATACCCGTGTTTGATGGAGTCTCACTTGCATGAAAACAAGATTTGCAAAGTATGTTGTCACATTTCATGTTTTAAAAAGTTCATATGCATAAGAATAATGAACACGAGACGATTGATTCCAATGACCCATGTTATGTTATGATCATGTTATGTTATGTTATGTTGTAGCGCTGTCCTGACATCGGGACCGGGGTGGTAGATGTCAGGGGCCCATGTTTACGTTATGGCTGAGTGTAACACCGGGTCTGGGACACGGGATCTCAGTCATAATGCGTCACCATTAGTACATGTACTTATGTTCATGATATTATGTTGTACATGTACTTATATGGGGAATCATTCGGTATGTCGTGCGTTATTATTCTTATGAAAAGTGCTATAGCCAACGATGAAAATGTTATGTATTCATGTTATGAAAATGTCATGTTATGCAAGTTATGAAAAGTCATGTTTACAGAAAGTCATTTTATGAAAAGCCATGTTTTATGCATCATGTCATGATCATGTCCCTTAGATGAGGATTAGAATATTTGTACGAACATTATGCCTTAAGACGATTAGGAAAGATCAGGCATATAGATGTGATGAATGCAAGTTATGACTTTTGTGTAAGATGAATTAGTATTCAAGTATGAAAGGTGTACTAAAGATATGTTGAGGAAGAATGATATGACCTCTCAGGTATGAAATAAAATCTTATGATCTGTTTTATTCTTAAATAATGCTGCCATTTGTAAATGAAAATGTAATTATATATATGTTGTTACTTTATCACTATTTGTCAACCCATGTATGATTCACATGAAGTATCTATAAAGAATACTTGCTGAGCGATTAAAAGACGGTGGTTATCGCTCATACTTGCCTCTTAACATTTCAGAGAACATGGACCCTGATGCCGTGTTCATTGAGGAGGAACCTCAGATAGAGTATCCGTAAGTGAAGATATAGGCTGAAGAGATGTACCTGTTGTGTGAGCTTTATTTTATGTTGATGTAATAAAGTTCTGTGAGAAACTGTATTTGAGATTGTGTATTTGAACGGTTTGTAATAACATTATGTATGTTGTGGGTTTGTTTAAATGCTTCCGCTATATCGATTACAATTCATGTTGACATGCACATGTATGGTATCGACGCCTTGTACTCTATGGAGTAGAGTATGGCGGGTGCACTGAACCGGAACTCTGTTTCGGGCGGGGCGCTACAGTTGGTATCAGAGAATGGCTCTAGATCCACGGCGGGAACAGTAAAGTAAGCATTTAGAAGTTAAGTGATGATCCTAGAATTTAAGTTGTGATCTTGGACCAAGAGTGATATCCCTAGATTAGAATCCTTAGAATAGTTAGGGATAATTAAATAACATTTAAAGGTTTTGCTCGGATTATTAAGTTCACAAAAAAAAAATTATTACAATTCTGAATTAGTCAGGAAAACAAATTAATTTCAATTGTAAATTATTACTAATGATGCTGTATTCAATAGGATGTCTCCACGACCTAGAGGAAGACCGCGTGCTGACAGACCTGCACAGTTACCCCCTCCTCCACCACCACAGATACCCCAGCAGACAGGATCTGTTCCATTTTACACTGAACAGGTGCCTCCACCCCCACAGCAACAGGGTCAGGGAGATTTTCAGCAGGCTGTTCTGCAAGCTTTGGTACAGATAGGACAGGCTTCAGGCCTAGCTGTGCAGCGGCCCAAATGCTCTCCGATTCAAGGGTTCGGTCCAGTACAAACAGTTAAACGCGTTTCAGTTTAAATTAGGGTTCGGTTGTGTTTAATTTAAATTAAAACGTTCGGTTATGTTTGCTTTGGATTAATTATTTTTTGTAAATAAATTAAAGGCTTCAGGCCTAGCTGCGCAGCGGCCCAAATGCTCTCCGATTCAAGGGTTCGGTCCAGTACAAACAGTTAAACGCGTTTCAGTTTAAATCAGGCGTTCGGTTGTGTTTAATTTAAATTAAACGTTTGGTTATGTTTTAAATCGAACGGTTATGTTTTAAATTTGAATCAAACGGTCTTCTCCGATGTGCGATAAGATCAAACGAGGGCAGAAAAGGCAGCTTTGATCCAACAGCTGAAATTCAAACCGACCTAACCGCCCAACGGAATGTGGTTTTCATCTAACGCTCCAGGTTTAATCCTGTATTTCGGTTTTTCATCTAACGGCTGTAATTTAAACCTTCAAAAACCGCCGAGAGGTTTTCATCTGACGTCTTTAGTCGATCTAAGGTTATGATCCGACGGTCACAATTTCTTCTGCAAAAACCGATTTCCAACCGATCTCTCTATATAAACAGAGGATGGGTTTGCAATCTAAACACACACTCATCTACTGATTTCGCATTCATCTTCATACTTTCTGCAGCACGTCTAAGAAAAGTCAGGACACTCAAAGGTACGTTGTAGTTCAAGTTTAGCAGTGCCGCTCAACTGAACAGGTACCCGTTGTATCCTGAGAGACGGTTGCTAAAACCGGTTAGGCACAGTATACCGGAGCAATACGTCTTAAGGGCAGAGTCCTCGACTCGCCATGGGTTTGGTTTATTGTTTACTATTTTCATATGCACACACTGAACGATTGCGTCTGCGTCTTGTATAGGATTGATTGTTTCCAGCAGTTTTAGTGTTCTGGAGGATGAGGTAATGACCCTGGCAATGACACAAGCCAAGAAGCGAGTGGGATAGGTATGGGTGAAGGCTCTGGAATGCATGATGTCAGTGATCAGTTAGAGAACGAGATCAACTTCTGGGGGTGAGGCTGCATGGTTCACAAGCGATCAGATGCATTAAAATTGTTTCTGTGCAAATATTATCAAACTTACTTTCTTCTTCTTCTTCTTCTTTCTTTCTTTTTTTTGACGCAGCCTGATGAAAAGCAGCAGGATAACGATGCACGTGATGCTCTAAGTAAAAATGACAAAGGAGTAGAGATGGAGCATGATTTTTCTGTTGATTGTAGAAATTTAGAAGATAATGGACCATGAATTGAAGGAGAAGAAGAACAACATATTTGGAGGCCGAATGGAAGTATTATTCATACTTAATCTACAAAATGTACAAGTGATGCCAATATAGGCAGTTTACAATGGCTGAGTATGGTAACGGCTATATTACCACCAATGGCTATTTTCCTTTGATATGAAAGGTCAAAGATATGTGTGTACAAAATGTCTACTGTATGTATGTATATGTACAAAGTATGTCTACTGTATGTATATTTCTATACTCCCCTCAAGCTGGTTGTGGATATTCGAACAACCAAGCTTGACATCTTTAACATATACCAATTTCCTCTTCAATTCTTCTGATGAATTGTCATTGTCGTTCACTCGCATACTTTGAGTAGAAGATTATCGCAGAATATTTCTGAAACCTTGAAACTAATTGTTCTTGATCGTTCAATAGTGGTAGTATACTGGTCTTCCGTCCGTTGATATGTGTTCCCCAGTAGTATGTTGATTATGCTTTATTCTAGAAGCGATTCTTTGACCGGATGCATTCTTCAAGTACCTAAAAACACTTAAAGCAATCTTGAAGGTTCCATTAGAAAGATGAAATAATACTTAAAGATGTGAGATAGTGATTTAATTATTCATTTGATCGTGTGAAGTAATCTAGCAGTAGATAATTAAATTATCAACAAGCTTCAAATTCTAACAGACGAAAGGTAAAAGTAAAAATGATCGAAAAATACTCATAAACGCTCAAGATAGAATGTAGACATAACGACAATTGGTCAACTGGAAGACAGAAGCTGAGATTATGGATAAGATAATAGAAGAACAGGTTAATGTATATGAGCAATAATCAAAGGAAACAAAATATGCATGCTAGATATAGCAATTAGCATTATTAAAGTCATATGGGACAGGAAAAGAAAAGATGCAGTGCTCAAGAACAGAGAATTCAATCATGAACATTTTATACCGCAGACTCAGCAGATCAAGTAAATAAGGATAACATCTTGATATGTTAATGATCCAGGTGGAAAGACACACGAGATATGTCCAAGGCCTTGCCACTACTGCCACTATAGCACATTTTTCCTTTTAGGAGAACATATACGGCCAAGCAAGCCATTTCAACAATTAGTTGGGAAACATTTTACAACCAAGATTCATGGATGAAAGAGTACAACATGATTATGATAGCACAGATCAAGAGAATCAAGAAGTATTAATTATTAACATCATAATACACGAGGCAACTGAAGCACAATTCTTAGGTGAAATATGAGACCAAAGTGCTAAATTCTTATGAAAGGTAGTTAAAAAAAACGTTTTTCATTTTGATAAAATTGTGAAGAATCGTAAATCCTGTATCTTATCAAGAAGTATGCACTACTTAATAATAACAATTCAGCAACACATCATACTCTCAACAGTACTATCGCATTGTAACATTGTTATTGTACTTTTCTGAAGAAATGTATCATATATTGATATCTGTATCTCAACGTACAAAACGTATACATATACAAAAGGAATGATAACAAATCCTACTACAATCAAGGAGATATGCTTCCTAGAGATAAATTTTATCTACAATAGTAACTTATCCACTAATATCTACAAGATATCCTAACTAAATATTTACTAAAATATTAGGTATCGTAATACTCCCCCTCAAGTTGGAGCATGAATATTGACAATGCCTAACTTGCACAAAAACTGGGTAAAAATCGCAGGTCCCAATGCTTTAGTAAAACCATCTGCCAACTGCAGAGAACCAGAAATCTTTGTAGGCAAAATGGAACCAGCTGAAAAATGCTGACGAACAAAATGACAATCAATTTCAATATGTTTCGTGCGCTTGTGGAAAACTGGATTAGCAACAATGTGTAAAGCAGCTTGATTGTCACAATGAAGAACCACAGGGGCAGAAACCGAAACACCAAGATCAGCTAAAAGGCGACACAACCAAACAATTTCACTAGTTGCATAAGCCATGGCACGATATTCAGCTTCAGCAGATGAACGAGAAACTACAGACTGCTTCTTAGAACGCCAAGAGATCGGGGCTGAACCAAGAAAAATCAAATAACCAGTAGTAGACCGACGAGTAATGGGACAACCAGCCCAATCCATCACAATAAGCACGAAGGCACAACGAAGAATCAGTAGGAAAGAAAAGACCTTGGCTGGGGGCACGTTTGAGGTACCGGACCAAATGGAAAACCGCGTCGAGATGACACTTGTGAGGCATATGCATAAACTGACTAAGCGTATTAACCGCAGAATCAAATATCAGGACGCGTAACAGTGAGATAAAGTAAACGCCCAACAACACGCCAATAAAAAGAGGGGTCGGCAAGTAAAGGATCAGACTCAGAAAAATGACACTTTTGATCCATAGGAGTGCTGGTAGGACGACAACCAAGGAGCCCACACTCCATTAGAATATCAAGGACGTACTTACGTTGATTCAGAACCATACCAGAGGGAGAACAGGCAACTTCAATGCCAAGAAAGTATTTCAGTGGTCCAAGATTCTTGATCTTGAAATGATGGTGTAGATAAGCTTTCAAGGCAGTGATACGAGGAAGATCATTACCAGTTACAATAACATCATCAACATAAATTAAAACAGCAACAAACGAGGAACCAACAGATAAGATGAATAATGAGGCATCAGCGTGAGACTGCGTGTACCCAAGGGCAGTAATTGAAGCAGTAAATTTCGCATACCAATTGCGCGATGCTTGGCGCAAACCATACAAAGATTTACGCAACTTAAAAACAACATTCTCCCCCTGACGTGAAAAACCGGGTGGAACATGCATATAAACATCCTCCGTAAGATCACCATGTAAAAAAGCATTATTGACATCTAACTGATGAACATGCCAACCACGGACCATAGCAATCGCTAAAAGACAACGAACAGTAACCAACTTAGCCACCGGAGCAAAAGTTTCATGAAAGTCAACACCCTCAACTTTAGTGTATCCACGAGCAACCAAACGCGCCTTATAACGCTCAACAGTACCATCCGGGTTATACTTAATTTTATACACCCATTTAGAATCAATAGTACGCTTGCCGGGGGGTAAAGGAACAACTGACCATGTATGGTTCGCTTCAAGAGCAGAGATCTCCCGCTGCATGGCTTCACGCCAATGTGCATGCTTAACTGCCTGACTAAATGTAACTGGCTCATCCTTAGCAGTGATGGCCGTAATAAAACCTTAGTAAGAACGCGATAAACGTGCATAAGACAAAAAACTGGATAAAGAAAATACCGTGGAGTTAGCTGTGGGAGCAGGGTCAGCCGCCGATGGTACAAGTGACGGGGGTAAAGCAACGTCAAAATCCGTAAGACGGCGAGATAACTGACGAGAACGCAAACTTCGCGTAGAATGCAACGGAACAATAGGACCTGAAGAAGACTCAAAGGAAGCTGAAGGGGGATCGACTGAGGAGGGAAACTCCTCAGCCGGGGCAACAATGCTTCGGCCGAAGGGTCTGGTGGCACGGAAGCAGCAGCCGAAGGAGGCATGGGCACTGCTGGGCCAGGTGAGACCACGCCAGTAGGCTGCAGCGTCTCAGTTGCATGGTCCCAAGAAGAGAACGGAAGCTCAGCAGCTGTGCTAGAAGAAACACGAAGAGGAGATTTGACAGCAAAAGGAAAGACCGACTCATAAAATGACACATCACGACTAACATAAATCTTTCGACTAGACAAGTCATAAATTTTATAACCTTTCTGAGAATGTGGATAACCAAGAAACACACCAGGCGCATAACGAGGAGCAAACTTATCATGTGAACCATGATAAGTATAACCATAGCACAAGCAACCAAAAACTCGAAGATGTGAGTAAACAGGAACAACCCCCATTAGAAGTTCATACGGTGTTTTATGTTGAAGAAAAGTAACGGGCATACGATTAATGAGATAGACTGCAGTGAGAACACATTCCCCTCAGAACATAATAGGCAAGTTTGCATGAAACCGAAGAGCACGCGCGACTTCTAAAATATGACGATGTTTACGCTCAGCAACCCCGTTTTGTTGAGGAGTGTAAACACAAGATGTCTGGACCTCTATACCATTATCAGTATAATAAGAAAGTAATGTCGCATGCGTAAACTCCAAACCATTATCACTCCGAACACATTTGACAGTGGTATGAAACTGCGTACGAACCCATTTGATAAAATGTAACAAATAGCGACTAGTTTCAGATTTAGACTTCATCAAATAGACCCAAGTAGTACGAGTCTAATCATCAAAAATGGTCAAGAAATAATGTGCACCCGACAAACTAGGTGTTTTATAAGGCCCCTAAATATCGCAATGAATAAGATCAAAAGACTTGACAGTAGTGCTTTTACTAAGAGGAAACAGCAAACAAGTTTGTTTTGCACGATTACAAGCATCACAAAAGACATCTTTAGCAGAAACAACAACAGAAGGAGAAAACGAAATTTGGAAATAGGAAGATGACCCATCCTATTATGCCAGATTGAGTCATTACATTTTATTGCTGCGAAACTCCTACCAGCCGAATGCTGAAGCAGTTGATACAAACCATCGTGCTGCCTACCCACTCCAATCAGCTTCCTCGATGGAATTTCCTGCACAATACAAAAATACGGGCCAAAGGTGAGAACACAGTTCAGATCTCGTACTAAACGACTGACAGAGATTAAATTAAAAGCAAACTCCGGGACGCCCAGAACATCATGTAAAACAAAGGAATCAGTAAGCCGCACTGTTCCAACTGCACGCACAGCCCATGTGTGCCGTTGGGTATTTGTACCGTAGCAGCTATCTTCTCAGTAGTGATAGTGGTAAAGAGTGACAAATCATTAACAATATGCATTTGCTCCACTATAAAATAGCCAAGAGGAAGATGTAAAAGGAACTATACCCGAATCGCGCTTGTCTGCCAATGGAAGAGACAAACCAAAATTACCTCCATTTAATTGTTCAACAAACTGAGCCAACTCGTGTTGTTGAGCAAGAGTGAGACCTACAAACGTAGTAGGCACAGCCGGACTGGGCACAGCATCTGCAGCCGAACCAGCCGCCAGTGGTGCAGCCATCGCTGCATGACTCTGTCCACGGGTGTCCTGCCCTTTGACTCTTCTATTGCGATTAACACTCCAGTCAGCAGGATAACCAATCAGGTCATAGCAACTTTCCCGCAAATGTCTGTGTCATGCCCTGCACCCCCGTAGAATAATTAAAGGATAAAAAGAAATTAAATGAGATTAATGGCAATTAATGCTAATGAATTAAGAATTAAAGTTTAAATTTATTGGTATTTATGGAGAGATTAAATATTAGAATTAATTAGTATTTAATTTAGGAATAAATATTAAATTTTAATCCTTTAAGATAAATGAGATAACAGGATATAATTTAGAAACTCAAATTTCACCCTTCCCATATCAAAACTGACAGAACATCAGTTTCTGACTCATTTATCAGAAAACCGACGTTCCTCCTTCCTCTTTAGGCGATGTTTCTCTCCTCTACAACCCTAGGGAAGATTCTTCAAGATCTTCAATCAATCTTCTTCCGTTCTCCGATTCTTCTTCGAGTTATCACATGCAAGTAATCTACTTATGAGTTCCTACGATTTGCGAAAGAAAAAGGCCTATTTTTGCTATCAAAATTGGATCACCAATGCAGTAATTTCTTTTCGTGAATCTATACATGGTTTATGTGTTTTGGTTTTGAGATTTGGCCAATATATGTTGAAAATCATTTGATGTTGTTGTTGATTTTGTGAAATCCTGCAAATCCCAATCCCTTGAACCCTACTTTGTTGCTATTTGCGGTTGAAGGGAAGGGAGAGTGAAAAGATGAGATTCTTTTGGGTTGTTGGATGAATGATTCGAGTTTTAGGCTTGAATCTTTGATGTGTCTGTGAAAGATGATGTTTGGATGAATTAAGCGTGGATTTGATAGGGGGAATAGGCTTGGAATGGTTTTGAAGGAAGTTGGGATCGAATTGGGGGTTACTTCTGCAGTTTCTGCAGAAATCGCAGGATGAAGATTCTGGGAGCGATGACGTCGATCTGACGTACGTCGATCGATCGACGTATAGTGAGTGAGAGGATGACGTATTTCAGATGTACGTGGATCGATCGACGTAGGTTGAGTGAGAGATCGACGTCCCTCAGATGGACGTCGATCGATCA
>AP025043.1:24654140-24676353 GCA_036186865.1 Eustoma russellianum | reverse complement strand
ATGGACGTCGATCGATCGACGTCAGGGTATGACGTACGTCGATCGATCGACGTCAGGGTATGACATCCACCTGTTTTGTGGAATATTAAGGGAAGAAAGAGGGAAGTTAGGGGATCCTTTGGTGTGACCTTAGTGACTTCTTAGGACCTGATTGAGGCCAGCTTAAGGCTTGGGAACACGACTTAGGATGGTGAATCAACGGGGGAGACTTTGTAATGTATTTGAATGGGACTTTAAGGCGTATGATCTAAGGGGTTAAGAATGAACGTTTGAGGCTTCAATAGGGTTAAAATAGAATGTGTGAGAAGATTTACTTCATTCCTCGTATCCTTAGTGTGAAAGCTTATGTGAGGTAGGTTTAAGCTTGTGAGGATACGATGAAAGTGAGAATGTGATTTGAAGTATGTGATTGAGGAACGTGATTGATATGTGAACGTGCATTCTTGCATCATGGCACTTGTATTTGCATTATGATTTGATAAGAGCTGTGCCTCGGCACAGGGTATAAAGTTTGCGAAATGAGCTGTGATGCGTTACAGGGTATAAAGACAAGCTGTAACCATCACAGGGTATAAAGTGAGCTGTAATGTGTCATAGGGTATAAAGACAAACTGTGGCACATTACAGGGTATAAAGTTGAGCTGTGGTGCGTCACAGGGTATAAAGACAGCTGTGGCCCACCACAGGGTATAAAGTTATGTGACCGGACATTGTGACATGCATTGCACTGTTTTGAAAAGAATTGCATAAGCATTCGTGACTGTGTAGTGTAGTGCATATTTTGTCATGCATCACGTGAGTCGTTACGATATGATTGTTTGTAACTTGATTATTATTGAACTGTTGAATGTTTATGAGTTACTCTGCTCTTATGCTGTTATGCTATTAATCTATGCTCTTGAAAGTATACAAGACATGTGCCCCATCAACCCCTTGATTTAAATACTACTCATGTCTTACTATGTGAGGATCCTATATGTCTTATAAGCGGGTTACTTGCTGGCGTTTTTTGCTAAGGGTAATACCTTTGTTTTGCAGATGAGCCTAGTTATGACATGATTTTCATAGAAGACGACGGCGAGTGGGCTGAATGGGACGTTTAGAGCTTATCTTGGGATTTTTTAAGATATTTCTTATTACCTTAGCTTTCTTTCGTTTATTGAGGATGTAGATGGCTGCGTCCATAGCAAATTTTGATTACTTATGTTTTTGGGAATACAAAGTTGATGGTTTTAGACTTTATTTTATACATGTTTCTGCTCTTATTTCTCTTACGTCATTGTTGATGTGTATTCGAGAGATGAAACGTCTTGTGGTCTTCTCAGTAAACTACGACGGGTGCACCGGTTCGGATCCGCTGTCTGGGTCGGGGCGCTACAGGTGGTATCAGAGTCTAGGCTTCAGATCTACCTTGGAGACCTAGGTTATGTCATATAGAGTCTTAAGCTATGATTTTGACCCTAAGTTAATCCATAGGTCTAAGTATATGATCTTAGATATAAGTTTGATTGAGTTGGTGCGTGCGAGCGCGATAAAAATTTAATTAATCAGCTTTATTATTCTTTTAGTGTATGAGTTCCGTCCTGTACAATGCATATGGGCTTTCAGTATTTATCTTTGAAACTACTGAATGCTAATAAGCGTTGATTTTGCAAACATGCCGCCGAGAAGATGTAGGAACGACAATAAGAACCACTCTGACAATGGGGCTCCACCGCAGGCCGTGCTTCCCCAGGCCCTGACCGACGCACTACTGGTCATGACCTAAGCTGTGGCGCAACAACATCAGCAGCCACAGGCCCCACCACCAACACTCGAACTTGAGATTCTTCTACAAGGGATGCGGAGGAGTGGTGGCGCAGCAAAACTGATACCGTCGATCACTTATATCAAATTTCAGATTATGTTCATGAGGTATTTTATGCCGACAGTACGATCTTTAGAGCATGACTCTAGATGCACGGCAGAAATATAGAGTTAGGCCATGATATTAGAAAATAAGTTACGATTTTGCCTCTAAGTCACAATCTTAGACATAAGTGATGATTTGAACATAAGGCGATGATCATGAACATAGGTACTGATCTCAGTTATAAGCGATGATTCTAAATAAGTCACGATCTTAGACATAAGTAACGATCTTGATTAAGAGTTCACTTTAGACATAAGTACGGAATTAGTAATAAGTGTTGATTATGTACTAATTATGATTTGGAAATAAGATGCGATCTTAGAGGTAAGAATGATGATGCTAAGAACGATCCTAGAAATAAGTTATGATCCTAAACTATAGAGGGCCAACGGTTTTGGAAACACGTATATCTAAGATATCCCATACAATTCTCCCTTATCTAAGGTTGATCACAACTCTCTAAGCCGTGATCTTAGTAACCCTAGTTGAACACTATATAATTCATTTGAATGAATTACGATGTTAATCAGAATATCCTAGTACAAACATTAGGTCAATATTACTGGGTCAGACAGTAACTCGGGCTGCCTTACCATAACTGCAACATAGTACTTGACACCATTAGGGTAAATTAGAGAAGGTCCATATTCTTACTTGGACGGTAACACCAGAGCAGGCTTAGGACTAATTTGGGACCATAGCTACTAAGAAATGAATTGTAATAGTGGAGTAAATACTAAGAGATGATTTATAGTAGAATGATAGAAACTAAATAACGATTAGCGTTATAAACAGTAGAGTTGAGTTAAGGATATTGTACAAAAGAATTTATAGTCTAGGGCTAAGATGTTGAATATAGGGTAATCAAAATAGGTCGACGATATTAGCCTTATTAGAGGTATTGAACAAATTTAAGATAAGATTTTAGCATAGTAGGCGAAGGTTAGACTTATAAGAAACGATACGTAGACGGGTTGTTCTTTTGAAAATAAAGATGGATTATAGAAATTATACGACTATTTAGACTATTATTTCTCTAGCAGATAAGTATTTTATATAAGCCCATACACTGAGTTATGCCTATATTTTAACAGGGGCTTCAAATACATTTTATTTTCGAAATACCTTATAAAGTCACAATTCTTTATATAGTCTACTAAATTTTACGAGGCTAATTTTGTTTCCGTACTTGTAAACCAGCCTAAAAAAGATTTGTTTATATATATTTCTTACAGAATATTTTAAATTTCCGTTTTTTTGTTAAATCTAATTTTTAGTCAAAATTAATTTAATTTGACGACTACTGGAATCGCAAGTAGTTTAAACCGTTTAAATGTTTTCGAAGTTATTTACACCCCGCTTACGGTGAACTTACTTACTTTGAAAAAAAAGGTGGGGGTAGCTTTCAAAACATATATACCCTGTTTTTGAAAACGGAAGGTACCATATTCAAATCGTTTCATAAAACCTTACGTTATTAAGTTTTTCCAACTGTTTTGACGCAATTTTAACCAAAATGCCTTGAGAAAAATTTATATTATAGTTTTTTTTAAATGATCATTTGAAATATCGCGTTGCGAAAACAAATCTAGTATACTTTGAGTTTTGTGTTTACAAGAATTAGAATTCATATTTTAAATAGTTAAAGCTATATTCAAAAATTATAGCTACGTAAGCTATTTTCTTTTTAACTGAAGAAAAAAACAATTTGTCCATACACATATTTCATATGTTAGGCTGCTGACGATATCTCGGTGAAATTAAGAGCATGATCATAGAGCTAGTTCGTAAGTATATAAGAACGGATTTGAAGACTTGGTTGTGTCAAGGAAGAGTAAGGGTTAACATATTGGCATACACCAAAGATGTTATATGGTTAATTGTCTAGGGGATGAATCATATGTGATAAGTTTAACAATCCGGTATTGTAGATTGCAATAAGTTGAATGATACACGTCAATGGGTATAAGTGGAAGTTTGTAAGCACTAACTATAGAGATTAAGTAAGGATGAACCCTATAAGGACTAGATCATCTTGTAAGATGTTAGTGATGACTAAATTAAATCATACTAGAGTACAACGTATTCCGGAAAAAAAATACATACAGCTTTAGGGATGAGTCTTGTGAACAAGGCATTAAGTTGAAGATTGTAATACACTTAAGAACTGATTTTAGAGGGATGGTCAGGATAGCAAATATAAGTACGATATAGACCGACGATTAAGTCATGAAGCGAGTATATTGACGATACCCTTAAGGTTGATTCGAGAACTATAGAAAGAATAGGTTACGATCTATTAGACGGAAGACAATGGATTTAAAGATTACATTGTATGCATACACACTGAATGATTTGAGGACTTAGTCGTATATCGAGAAAGTAAATGTGTAACATCTCAGAATACGAAGGGATAATGAGTTCGGTCATTATCTAGGTAAATGAATTATATACGACTATACTAAGTCATTGATTGTGTACACACAAGTTTCGAGGATGAAACTTTTGCAAGGGATGAGATGTTATGCCCCGCACCCCCGTAGAATAATTAAAGGATAAAAGGAAATTAAATGAGATTAATGGCAATTAATGCTATGAATTAAGATTAAAGTTTAAATTTATTGGTATTTATGGAGAGATTAAATATTAGAATTAATTAGTATTTATTTTGGAATAAATATTAAATTTTAATCCTTTAAGATAAATGAGATAATAGGATATAATTTAGAAACTCAAATTTCACCCTTCCCATATCAAAACTGACAGAACGTCAGTTTCTGACTCATTTATCAGAAAACCGACGTTCCCTCCTCTTTAGGCGATTTTTCTCTCCTCTACAACCCTAGGGAAGATTCTTCAAGATCTTCAATCCAATCTTCTTCCGTTCTCTCTCCGATTCTTCTTCGAGTGATCACATGCAAGTAATCTACTTATGAGTTCCTACGATTTGCGAAAGAAAAAGGCCTATTTTTGCTATCAAAAATGGATCACCAATGCAGTAATTTCTTTTCGTGAATCTATACGTGGTTTATGTGTTTTGGTTTTGAGATTTGGCCAATATATGTTGAAAATCATTTGATGTTGTTGTTGATTTTGTGAAATCCTGCAAATCCCAATCCCTTGAACCCTACTTTGTTGCTATTTGCGGTTGAAGGAAAGGGAGAGTGAAAATGAGATTCTTTTGGGTTGTTGGATGAATGATTCGAGTTTTAGGCTTGAATCTTTGATGTGTCTATGAAAGATGATGTTTGGATGAATTAAGCGTGGATTTGATAGGGGGAATAGGCTTGGAATGGTTTGGAAGGAAGTTGGGATCGAATTGGGGTTTTTCTGCAGTTTCTGCAGAAATCGCGGGATGAAGATTCTGGGAGCGATGACGTCGATCGATCGACGTTAGGGTATGACGCACGTCGATCGATCAACGTATAGTGAGTGAGAGGCTGATGTGTTTCAGATGTACATGGATCGATCGACGTAGGTTGAGTGAGAGATCGACGTCCCTCAGATGGACGTCGATCGATCGACGTCAGGGTATGACGTACGTCGATCGATCGACGTCAGGGTATGACGTCCACCTGTTTTGTGGAAAATTAAGGGAAGAAAGAAGGAAGTTAAAGGATCCTTTGGGGTGACCTTAGTGACTTCTTAGGACCTGATTGAGGCTAGTTTAAGGCTTGGGAACACGACTTAGGATGGTGAATCAACGGGGGAAACTTTGTAATGTTTTCAATCGGACTTTAAGGCGTATGATCTATGGGGTTAAGAATGAATGTTTGAAGCTTCGATAGGGTTCAAATTGAACGTGTGAGAAGAGTTACTTCATTCCTCGTATCCTTAGTGTGAAAGCTTATGTGAGGTAGGTTTAAGCTTGTGAGAATACGATGAAAGTGAGAATGTGATTTGAAGTATGTGATTGAAGAACGTGATTGATACGTGAACGTGCATTCTTGCATCATGGCACTTGTATTTGCATTATGATTTGATAATAGCTGTGCCTCGACACAGGGTATAAAGTTTGTGAAATGAGCTGTGATGCGTTATAGGGTATAAAGACAAGCTGTAACCATCACAGGGTATAAAGTGAGCTGTAATGTGTCATAGGTATAAAGACAAGCTGTGGCTCATTACAGGGAAGTTGAGCTGTGGTGCGTCACAGGGTATAAAGACAGTTGTGGCCCACCACAGGGTATAAGTTATATGACCGGACATTGTGACATGCATTGCACTGTTTTAAAAAGAATTGCATAAGCATTCGTGACTGTGTAGTGTAGTGCATATTTTGTCATGCATCACGTGAGTCGTTACGTATGATTGTTTTGTAACTTGATTATTATTGAACTGTTGAATGTTTATGAGTTACTGCTCTTATGCTGTTATGCTATTAATCTATGCTCTTGAAAGTATACAGAAATGTGCCCCATTAACCCCTTGATTTAAATACTACTCATGTCTTGCCATGTGAGGATCCCATATGTGTTATAAGAGGGTTTTGCTAGCGTTTTTTCGCTAAGGGTACTACCTTTGTTTTGCAGATGAGCCTAATTATGACATGATTTTCATAGAAGACGACGGCGAGTGGGCTTAATAGGACGTTTAGAGCTTATCTTGGGATTTGTTTAAGATGTTTCTTATTACCTTAGCTTTCTTTCGTTCATTGAGGATGTAGATGGCTGCGTCCATAACAAATTTTGATTACTTATGTTTTTGGGAATACAAAGTTGATGGTTTTAGACTTTATTTTATACATGTTTCCTCCGCGCTTATTTCTCTTACGTCATTGATGATATGTGTTCGAGAGATGAGACGTCTTGTGGTCTTCTCAGTAAGCTACGACGGGTGCACCGGTTTGGATCCGCTGTCCGGGCCGGGGCGCTACAGTCCGACCTTACCACAGTGGTCAC
The DNA here is from genome assembly GCA_036186865.1 of Eustoma russellianum. NCBI lineage: Eukaryota > Viridiplantae > Streptophyta > Magnoliopsida > Gentianales > Gentianaceae > Eustoma > Eustoma russellianum. The sequence goes on along the minus strand of AP025043.1, from coordinate 24,669,540 downwards.
AACGCGGCCGCTCCCCCTTTGGTTTCGTCATTCGGCCAGCAGATGGGGTCTCCACGCAGCCATGACTGCCGCCCTCAAATTGCGGCAGCAAATTTTGAGCAACAACACGCTGTTTTTCCTACTGTGCTACAATGGCATACACACGTCCAAGAGTGGGCAAAGGATCAATGCTTAGAATGTGAGAACATATCGTGTTAAATAATTCATCAAGACCCATCAGAAAGTCAACACACCATCTCCTTCTCGCGCATCTTTTCCATTTCTTTGGACAATCCACAAGTGCAATGCACACAGTGCATATGGGAATTTCATCAAATGACTGCAACTCGCCCCAAAGCACTTTGAGGCGGCCATAATAAACTGAAACAGTGCTGCAATCCTGGCGAAGGGCAGCAATGGCACGACGAAGCTCGTATATACGTGCATCAACTCCTTGCGTAAACCGTGTTGAGAAATCATGGTTTGAATGATTTACAAGTGCATGATTTATATGTTACATGATTACATGATCTAAATGTTATGAGATTTCAAAATGCATATGCCTATATCTATCACTGTTGTACTAACAAGCCATGAAGCGTTAAGGCTTAAATCATATGGCAAACATTGTTGTATTCATTCTCAGGTGATATACACGGCATACATACAACTCTTGGATATGGTATATATATTTTCTTGATATCTCGACACACGTATATATTTCTTGGATATCTCGACATATATCTTATGGACACACGTCATATATATCTTGGATATACACTCTAAACATATATCTTATGGATACTCATGGCATATATATTTCTTGGAGTCTCACGGCATATACATATATCTCATGGATATACATACGACATATATTCTATCTCAGACGACAAGCTACATTATTCGATCTCGACATTTCGTCAACATGTCATCAACATATGTCAACGACAAGAGAGTCATATATACATCATATACACATCCATGATACTCTCAAGTCATATACTTCATGTCATCAAACTTCCAAAATTACATCGACATGACAAAAGTGCAAAAACCGAAATGTATCATATCATATGACTACCGAGCCATCTCCGACACATCATATACTTATCATACAAAGATGGCCAGCCAATATACATTTCCAACACTCAAAAATTTCGTGCACTACATGGAGAGATCAATACCAAAGTCACAAAACAAATACATATATCAATTCTCCATCATCTTCCTTATTCTCTGAAAATCAAACTCAAAATTGATATACCTCTTGGCCGAACATCTTATACACATTGGAGCTGAGATTATACATATTTATATGTATATTGCATGTTACATTACACATTTTATATGTTGAAGAGGTTTGAGACAAAACGGAGAAAAACCGAGCAATCAACGGAAGTTGAAATTTGAAGTTACTACATCATCGTACATGGAACGTTTATTTGCTACATGATGCCACATGTATTTATTCATGTATTATACATGAATTACACAGCCAAAGACATATCTTGAAAGGTTCTAGAAGGCAAGGTAAAATGGTAAAAGAAATTTACCATGTTCATGAAGAATTCTACATTGTTACCATGCAAAATTCAGATTTGAATTCAGCACATTGGCTGACCAGATGGGGCAGCTGGGACAGCATGTTGGGAGCCTTGGAGGAGTTCATAATATAATATAATTGATGAAGAAAGACCAAGCAATGATGGAAGACAAAGATCCACAAATTAAGGAGTCAAAGACAAGACCAAACAAAGCTGAAAATTCTGTTTTTGAATCTGAAATTTCAGATTGGTGGCTGAAGTTTTGGGGGGAATTAATGACCTAAAGCATTCAAATTTATTCAAAGGCATTACAAGACAATTCAAATCAGATTTGGGAGGCTCCTCTCAACCTTCTAGGCGCCCCATGACTATAAAAGGCAAGAGATGATCAACACAAAAAAACAACAAGTGCAAAATTCTGTTTAGTGTTTGCAAGACTTCACTTCATTTTCCATATTCATCTCTTGTATATACCCAAAGCCTATCATACTTACATGTCATATTCAGTATAGGCTTCATACACATCACCCAAATAAGATTCATTGGTGTACAAGGTTGATCAAGGTGTGATCAAACCTTCATTTGGTGAGGTGGTGCTGATTGGTGATTCTTTGGTGTTGTTCTTTGTGTAGAACATTGTAAAAGGGTTTGGATTGAAGGAGTTGGTGTATAACTCTATCCACCCTTATTCTAAGGTGACTTTGGTGACTAGTGAAAACCAAGGAAGGTGTCCTTGAAGACTGGAGTAGGTCACGTTGGCCGAACCAGTATAAAATTCTTGGTGTTCTTACTTTCAGCATTTTTACTCTCAGTTTCTGTTTTTGCATCATCTTTATGATCTCGGTAAAAATAGCAAATAATTTTCAAAAATCATAAAATTTGCAGAAACATAGCCTTGTGTCTTAGGGTTCATTTCCCACTGATTTTATCAAATTTGGATAAGTATAAGTCATCCAAACGTTCATAGTTCTGAGACTAGTGCAAATCTGTTTTTCAGATTGGCAGAGGTTGAGAACATCAACTTGGTTGACATACTTCCCAAAGGAATTTTTCAAAACTGTTTTAACTGAGTATACTAAACATCCTAAGGGTCATCTCATAAAAGTTTCAGGTCATTTGGAGTTGTCACCAAATAGGAATAAGTTTTTCATTTTAAGGTACAGGTTCTGTCCAAACTGACACAGTCAGATCACGTACCACATTTGAGTGACTTAACCTTTGAGTTTTAATCTGAAATTTTTATGACACCTTCATAACACCTGAGAGTACATTGTGTCAAAATTTCACTATTTTTGGAGGTCTACAACCCAGTCAACCAAGTGTTTAAAAACGGGTCCTGAAAGCAGTCTCTGTTTTCAGAAGTGAGTAATTGGTCCTTAAAATTTTTATAAACCAATTTTTTCCGCACTCACTATTCAACCCCCCTTCTAGTGGTGCTATACAGGTCCAACAATTGGTATCAGAGCAGGTACACTCACAACAAGAAGATATAACAATCTTTGTGAGATGGCATCAACTAGTCACAAAACCGAGCAAGAAGGTATGTCTAGCCAAAGGCCTCCACTCTTTGATGGTGAGTCTTTTAATCATTGGAAACTTCGTATGAAATTGTTTCTTATGGCTATTGATATTGATTTGTGGTCTATAATAGAAGATGGTCCTTTTGTTCCATCTAAGATAACCGCGGTTGATGGTGTTGATATAGAAGTTACAAAGTCTAAACTAGAGTATACAAGTGATGATAAGAAGAAGCTAAGTATGAATGCTAAAGCTATGCAACTTCTTCTAAATGGTTTGAGCAAAAGTGAATCTAGTTATGTATCTAATTGTTCTAATGCACAAGATATGTGGAAGAGTTTAGAAATGAAGCATGAAGGAACAAGTCAAGTAAAAGAGTCCAAAATCAATATGCTTATGTCTACTCTTGAATCCTTCAAATTGTTGCCAAATGAATCCATTGTTGATATGGATTTGAGATTAACTAACATTTACAATTCTCTTGAGTCTCTTGGCAAAGCTTTTCACTTCACAGGAAAAGGTACAAAAGGTATTGAGAAGCCTTCCATCCGAAGGGATCCGAAAGTTACCGCAATAGAAGAAAGCAAAGAAACCAAGTCAATAAAAATGGAGGAATTGATGGATCATTGAAGGTAATATGAAAACAAACTTACTATGAGGAATTCTGAATCAACTTCCAAACAGAGTAAGACAATAGCTTTCAATGCAAATGAATACGTCTCTACTTCTTCTAATTGCGTAAATGATAGTGACACGGATTCAGGATGATGAAAATCTAATTCTATTGGCTAAAGGATTAAGAAACTTATCGAAGAAGTCATTTAGAAACAAACATAAATCCACTTCATCTAAGTCAAACGAAATAAGAACAATGATAAAGACATGAAATGTTATGACTGTGGAAAATCTGGACATATTTCCTATAACTGTCAAACAAGGACAAAACAATGAACAAAAAACCATGACAAGGAACGGGACACATACTAGACTCATCTCAGAACCGAAACAAAGGAATACAAGAAGGGCCTTCAAAGCTTCTACATGGAGTGATTCATGTGACTCAGAAAATGAAGAAGCTGAGGATGAAACGGCTCAAGTTTGCTTTGCATCAAAGGCATCAAATGAGGTAAATTCCGATTCCGATTCTGATAATGAAGCTTCATATGATGATTTGTTTAGTGAATATCTTGAATTGCATAAATTTTCAAAAGCTCTTGCTAAAGAAAAGAAACCTTAGTTGAAGACAGAAATTGTTAGAATCCTCTAACACAAATCTTGTGTCTCAATTAAACGATTCAAAAGAAGAGTCGTCAAGTATAATTAGTACATTGAGGTCTGAAATTATTTCTTTAACATCCGAAAATGTTGAAATGAAATCCGATATCGTAGACTTGAGATCAAGAAACATAGAATTAGAGAATTCTGTAAAGAAATTTGATAAAGGAACTTGCATGCTAGATCATCTTATCTCTTCTCAAAAGCATGACAATGACAAAACCGGATTAGGGTATAGTAAAGATACTCATGTACAAAGTAAATCTACAAACTTTGTTGCATCATCACTCAAAACAACATGTCTTCAAAACAATTGAGAAGCCTAAGAAGGTAACAATACAAACTAGCAAGACATTAATGGCATCTCATCGCACTACCTATAGTTCATCACATGAAAAATACAAGCATGTTCCATATAGATATCAAAGGAAGTCATCAAAGCATATGCAACATTCATATCGTACAAACGCATCTAGATCACACACATTGCCAACAAACCGAAACACTTATCACAAATCAACTCACATTGGCACATTCGGCCACTATAGGCAAAATAGAGATTGAAAACAACATGTACTATATCTATCATCTTTTGGAAGACCAAGAAAGGTTACCCAAGTTTGGATACCAAAAGGTATTCTTACAAAGGTCTAAATTACTAACCCGAAAGGACCCAAAATTAAAGGGTACCTAAGTTAGTGTTATGTTTTGTAGGTAGCAAAAGATATAGGAAATAAGTGGTTTCTTGATAGTGGGTGTTCAAGACATATGACGGGTGATCCAACTCTATTTCCAAATTAAAGAAAGTTGAAAAAGGAGGATCCGTAACCTTTGGAGATAACAATGAAGGTCGAATCATTGGAAAAGGAACAATCGGAAATCCAAGTACTCTTCAAATCTCCAACGTGTTCCTAGTAAGTAATCTATCATACAACTTACTTAGTATTTCACAATTTCTTGATAATGGTTATGATGTGTGTTTCTCTCATCCATATTGCAATATTGTTAATAAAAATGGAGAAACCGTACTAAAAGGAAAAAGAGAAGGAAATATTTTTACACTATCCATAGATGATATGCTAGATGCTAGAGTAAAATGTTTTATGACAAATGAACCAAATGTAAACTTATGGCATAGACGGTTAGGACATATTGGCATATCAACTCTTGAAAACTTCAACGAAAGAATCTAGTACGAGGATTGCCTAAACTTGATACGGATAACTTTAAGTTATGTGAATCTTGTATTAGAGGCAAACAAACACGTGAATCACTTAAGTCTAAGAATGAGATCAGCACATTTACTATCTTAGAACTATTACACATTGATTTGTTTGGTCCTAGTCGTACTAAAAGCCTTGGAGGGAGACACTATGCATGTGTCATAGTTGATGATTTTTCTCGCTATACATGGACTTTATTTCTTGCAAATAAGATGATAGTGCTAGTGAGATTGCCAAATTAATAAAACAACTTGAAAATGAATATGGCATAAATGTGAAGAAAATTAGAAGCGATAGAGGAGGTGAATTTAAAAATAAAGATATGATTGCATTTTGTGAAGAAAAGGGTATTAAACATGAATTTTCACCCACCTAGAACACCTCAATTAAACGGCGTAGTAGAAAGAAAGAATAGGACACTACAAGAAATTGCAAGAACAATGTTATGTGAAAAATAAACTACTAAATTCTTGTGGGCAGAAGCTGTAAATTGTGCATGCTATATAGTCAACCGTTTATCAATTAGAAGAAAATAAACAAACTCCTTATGAGATTTTAAATAATCGAATGCCAAGATTGACTATTTTCGTGTGTTTGGATGTAAATGCTTTGTACTTAACACAAAAGACAATCTAGATAAATTTGAGTCTAAATCCATTGATGCATCTTTGTTGGATATTCTGATAAATTCTAAGGCATATAGATGTTATGATCCTATCACTAGGCAAATCTTAGAATCTATTCATGTGAAATTCAATGAATTCGGTGAACATGAAACAACTAAAGATTATGATGGTGATTTTGAACTCGAATCTGTGATTGATGATATAGAAGAAAATATAGTACATGATGAACACAACATACTAGAAACGCATGATCACTTAGAAATGCATGAGAACTTAGAAAATAATCAAACAAGATTTCATAAGAATCATCCACATGAACTTATCATAGGTGATATATCACAAGGTGTACGACCACGTAGAAGAATAAATCAAGATGAAATAAATCAATTCCATGCTATGATTTCGAAATAGAACCCAAGAATGTGTTTGATGCTTTAAATGATTCTTCTTGGATTGATGCTATGCATGATGAACTTAATCAATTTACAAGAAATGATGTTTGGGATTTAGTACCAAAACCACAAGATAAAAACAATAATAGGTACGAAATGGGTATTTAGAAACAAAATGAATGAAGAATGGTAAGTGGTTAGAAACAAAGCTAGGCTTGTAGCTCAAGGATATAATCAAGAAGAAGGCATAGACTATGATGAAACATTTGCACCTGTAGCACGATTAGAAGCTATACGATTACTACTTGCTATTGCTTGCATAAAGAATTTTAAACTTTACCAAATGGACGTAAAAAGTGCATTCTTAAATGGGTTTTATACAAGAAGAAGTCTATGTAAACAACCACCTGCTTTGAGGATATGATATACCCTAATCATGTATACAAGTTAAAGAAAGCGCTGATATGGCTTAAAACAAGCTCCTAGAGCTTGGTACGATCGTTTTGCCACTTTCCTCTTAGAAAATGGATTTAAAAGAGGAACCATCGACAGTACACTATTCTTAAAACATGAAAAATCAGATTTACTTATTCTTCAAATTTATGTTGATGATATTCATCTTTGGATCTACTTGTGATAAATTAGTTGAAGAATTTGAAAATTGTATGAAATCCGAATTTGAAATGTCAATGGTAGGCGAACTAAATTATTTCCTTGGCTTGCAAATTAAACAACTAATAAAGGAATACACATAAGTCAAGCAAAATATGTGAATGACATGATTAAAAAGTTTAGCTTTGAGAATGTAAAGCCATCTACAACCCCCATGAGTATAGCAACTAAGCTTGATAAAGATGAAACTAGGAAAAGACTTTGACAACGGATTATATAGATCTATGATTGGCTCTTTGCTTTATCTTACTGCAAGTAGACCTGATATCATGTTTAGTGTGTGTATGTGTGCTCGTTTTCAAAGTAACCCGAAAGTCTCACATTATAATGCTGTAAAACGAATATTCGGTACATTAAGCACACTCCCACATTAGGTATTTGGTATGATAAAAACTCTGAATTCAATCTACATGCTTATACTGATGCTGATTATGGAGGGTGTAAGATAGATAGAAAAAGTACAAGTGGTACATGTCAATTTATTGGAAACTCACTAATATCATGGTGTTCAAAGAAACAAGCTAGTGTAGCATTATCCACTACAGAGGCAGAATACATGGCGTTAAGTCTTTGTTGTACACAGTTATTATGGCTAAAACAACAAATTTCAGACTTTGGAATAACTGTAAATAAAATTCCCATATATTGTGACAGTACAAGTGCTATCACTTATCTAAGAACCCTGTTTTACACTCTAAGGCAAACACATAGATGTAACATATCATTTTCTTCGTGATCATGTAAGTAATGGTATATATATAATAGATCACGTTCGTACTGAAGAACAAATAGCTGATATCTTTACAAAGCCCTAATCAAGCCACATATGAAAATTACGATCTAAATTAGGCATGATTTCCATTGATATGCTATAAATTATCGTTTTGCTCCAAATGTATCTTTTGGATGTGATTTACAAAATCAAGGGGGAGAAAAATGCATGAGTGGTTGCAATGATTTCAGGGGGAAGAAAAAGCATGATTTTAAGGTCAAAGAGAGAGTGAGAAATTGCTAATTCAAATGTATGATATAAAGGGAGAGATTGATTTAAGGGGGAGGATTTACATTTTGAAAAACATGTTATGAATGTATAATTGTAGGGGGAGTGATTATGCCACATCTAAATCATGAATAAAGGTTATTTTGCAAATCATCAAAAGGGGGAGATTGTTGAGAAATCATGGTTTGAATGATTTACAAGTGCATGATTTATATGTTACATGATTACATGATCTAAATGTTATGAGATTTCAAAATGCATATGCCTATATCTATCACTGTTGTACTAACAAGCCATGAAGCGTTAAGGCTTAAATCATATGGCAAACATTGTTGTATTTATTCTCAGGTGATATACACGGCATACATAAAACTCTTGGATATGGTATATATAGTTTCTTGGATATCTCGACACACGGTGTATATATTCTTGGATATCTCGACATATATCTTATGGACACAAGTCATATATATCTCTTGGATATACACTCTAAACATATATATCTTATGGATACTCATGGCATATATATTTCTTGGAGTCTCACGGCATATACATATATCTCATGGATATACATACGACATATATTCTATCTCAGACGACAAGCTACATTATTCGATCTCGACATTTCGTCAACATGTCATCAACATATGTCAACCGACAAGAGAGTCATATATACATCATATACACATCCATGATACTCTCAAGTCATATACTTCATGTCATCAAACTTCCAAAATTACATCGACATGACAAAAGTGCAAAAACCGAAATGTATCATATCATATGACTACCGAGCCATCTCCGACACATCATATACTTATCATACAAAAGATGGTCCAGCCAATATACATTTCCAACACTCAAAAATTTCGTGCACTACGTGGAGAGATCAATACCAAAGTCACAAAACAAATACATATATCAATTCTCCATCATCTTCCTTATTTCTCTGAAAATCAAACTCAAAATTGATATACCTCTTGGCCGAACATCTTATACACATTGGAGCTGAGATTATACATATTTATATGTATATTGCATGTTACATTACACATTTTATATGTTGAAGAGGTTTGAGACAAAACGGAGAAAAACCGAGCAATCAACGGAAGTTGAAATTTGAAGTTACTACATCATCGTATATGGAATGTTTATTTGCTACATGATGCCACATGTATTTATACATGTATTATACATGAATTACACAGCCAAAGACATATCTTGAAAGGTTCTAGAAGGCAAGGTAAAATGGTAAAAGAAATTTACCATGTTCATGAAGAATTCTACATTGTTACCATGCAAAATTCAGATTTGAATTCAGCACATTGGCTGACCAGATGGGGGCAGCTGGGACAGCATGTTGGGAGCCTTGGAGGAGTTCATAATATAATATAATTGATGAAGAAAGACCAAGCAATGATGGAAGACAAAGATCCACAAATTAAGGAGTCAAAGACAAGACCAAATAAAGCTGAAAATTCTGTTTTGAATCTGAAATTTCAGATTGGTGGCTGAAGTTTGGGGGGAATTAATGACCTAAAGCATTCAAATTTATTCAAAGGCATTACAAGACAATTCAAATCAGGTTTGGGAGGCTCCTCTCAACCTTCTAGGCGCCCCAAATGACTATAAAAAGGGCAAGAGATGATCAACACAAGACAAGAACAACAAGTGCAAAATTCTGTTTAGTGTTTGCAAGACTTCACTTCATTTTCCATATTCATCTCTTGTATATACCCAAAGCCTATCATACTTACATGTCATATTCAGTATAGGCTTCATACACATCACCCAAATAAGATTCATTGGTGTACAAGGTTGATCAAGGTGTGATCAAACCTTCATTTGGTGAGGTGGTGCTGATTGGTGATTCTTTGGTGTTGTTCTTTGTGTAGAACATTGTAAAAGGGTTTGGATTGAAGGAGTTGGTGTATAACTCTATCCACCCTTATTCTAAGGTGACTTTGGTGACTAGTGAACACCAAGGAAGGTGTCCTTTAAAGACTGGAGTAGGTCACGTTGGCCGAACCAGTATAAAATTCTTGGTGTTCTTACTTTCAGCATTTTTACTCTCAGTTTCTGTTTTTGCATCATCTTTATGATCTCGGTAAAAATAGAAAATAATTTTCAAAAATCATAAACATTTGCAGAAACATAGCCTTGTGTCTTAGGGTTCATTTCCCACTGATTTTATCAAATTTGGATAAGTATAAATCATCCAAACGTTCATAGTTCTGAGACTAGTGCAAATCTGTTTTTCAGATTGGCAGAGGTTGAGAACATCACTTGGTTGACATACTTCCCAAAGGAATTTTTCAAAACTGTTTTAACTGAGTATAATAAACATCCTAAGGGCCATCTCATAACGTTTCAGGTCATTTGGAGTTGTCACCAATAGAAATAAGTTTTTCATTTTAAGGTACAGTTCTGTCCAAACTGACACAGTCAGATCACGTACCATATTTGAGTGACTTAACCTTTGAGTTTTAATCTGAAATTTTTATGAAACCTTCAGAACACCTGAGAGTACATTGTGTCAAAATTTCACTATTTTTGGAGGTCTACAACCCAGTCAACCAAGTATTTAAAAACGGGTCCTGAAAGCAGTCTCTGTTTTCAGAAGTGAGTAATTGGTCCTTAAAATTTTTATAACCAATTTTTTTCGCACTCACTATTCAACCCCCCCCTTCTAGTGGTGCTATACAGGTCCAACAAACCGCTCCTCCAAATCAACCCACACGTCACGCGCGGTGTCCGCGTGGGTTGCGGCTCCTTGCAATTCTTTGGCCAACGAGTTGGACAACCAAGCCAACACAAGAGCATTACACTGCTACCATAAAGTGAAATTTACGGAAGTAGCATCCAGACGCTTAATGGTACCATCGACAAAACCGGCTTTGTTTTTGGAACGCAAAGCATTGACAAAAGCTTTGCGCCAAACAAAATAATTTTCATCAACCGTTCTCTCCTAACGGTTGAGTGACAAACAATAGACCAGGATGATCAGAAGGATGTAAGTAGTAGGGAGACTTGGGATCAGTAGTGGTGATGGATTGTTCCGCCATGAAAACAAGTAAAAAAACAAAGAGGACTGAAGCAGGAACAAAACGATGGCCTGCGACCGTGAAAGCAAACGATCGAATGAAAAAAAAACGACTTCAAAACGACGGAGAGAGAAGCGATGACAAATTTGATTAAATCAAATCCTGCTCTGATACCATGAAGAAATGTATCGTATATTGATATCTGTATCTCAACGTACAAAACGTATACATATACAAAAGGAATGATAACAAATCCTACTACAATCAAGGAGATATGCTTCTTAGAGATAAGCTTTATCTACAATAGTAACTTATCCACTAATATCTACAAGATATCCTAACTAAAATATTTACTAAAATATTAGGTATCGTAATATTTCTGCCTTGCTTTGTGCATATTTCAAGCTACTAATATACCTAGAAATGCAAACCCACCAGTTTTTAAGACCACGTATGGTGACATAGGATCACTTGTATTTTTCAAGAATTCTCACGAATGACAAATACTATTCCACCAAGAAGAAGTTAGAACAATCAAACCTGGGCTGTTCACATTTGCCTTGCTGTTTCCTCGAGGTTACTCGAGATCCCTTTTTTCTTATCTCCTCTGAGGCGGTGGAGTTAAACAGTTGAATAATAAAAGTTCAAGTGAAAAAAAATGCGTATTGTGAAGAAAAACAATTTCAATGTTCAAGGAAAAAAAAAATTAAACAAAGAGTAACAAGTGGGATATGAATGCTCTAACACTCCATCATCATAAGTACTCTACTGTCCTCCTTTCTCCACAGCCTAGGCCTTTTATATATGTAGGTTGAAAAGAAAAGAAGTATAGGGGTGAAACACGAAATAGTATTGATGTGAAATAAAGTAGGGCAAGTGGAGGAAGGTTAGCGTATAAAGAAAGGAAAAAATTTAGCAGCTTTGAGAGAACAAGACAAGATGTTATGGTGGGATGACGTGTTCAAAAATATGTTGTATGCATGTATACCCAAAAACAACACGTGGCCTAGGTGCATGTGTAGATTATAGCTAAATCCAGAACCTTCTTCTCGTTTTAAAAAATAGTAATAACTAATAATTGAATTTTCTGGAGATGATGGATAAGGAAAGATGATGAAGAGTTTTCTACTGGAAAAAAAAAACAACACTATGAAATTCTCACAACTGTAGATCAATTTGGTATTATGCCCTCTATGGAGTCTGAAAAATCCAATTCCTCAAGAGCAGAAGAACACAAACAACTTGCTAATGGTGCCTTCAAAGCCGCCCACAAGTTTTCTCAAGCTATTGATCTATATACACAAGCTATAGAGCTGAACCCTGATAATCGCCGTATGTTGGGCTAACCGTGCCTTTGCGCATGCCAAACTGGAAGAGTATAGGAGTGCTATTTCGAATGCTAGTAAGGCTGTTGATATTGATCCCAAGTATTCTAAGGGGTACTATAGAAGAGGTGCAGCATATTTAGCAATGGGGAAGTTTAAAGATGCACTCAAGAATTTTCAGCCGGTCAAGAGAATATCCCCAAATGACCCTGATGCTACCAAAAAATTGAAGGAATGTGAAAAAGCAGTCATGAAACTCAAATTTGAAGAAGCTATTTCAGTACCGGAAGCTCAAGAGCGTTCTATAGCTGAATCTATAGATTATCATGCTATAGACGTGGAACCTGGATATACTGGTGCAAGGATATAAGGGGATGTTGTAACTCTAGATTTTGTGAAGAAAATGTTGGATGACTTCAAGAACCAGAAATGCTTGCATATATTTCCAGATAGTCTTACAAACTATGGAGATGATGGAATCAATGTAACCAGTAATAGTATACAAGATAAGTGCAATGAGTTAATATGCGCTATTGTGAAGTGATGGAATAAAGAGTGACGGAAGTGATACAGTGAGAGAAAAAAATCTCTGCAAAATTTCTTCCAGAAATCATTCCTCATTATAAAAGTAATGTTTACCTTATACAAAGTCCTCGAAATTTTCTTCGATCCTATTATATTCTTCCAACTTCCAGTTGAGAGAAAACACTCAACAAGGTTTCAATCTCAACAGAGACGTTCATCTGAGGGTTTGCTAGTAACATACGATACTGAGGCAAAAACATTTAGCCCTACTTCAGCAATTATGTATGCTACAAGAGCCAGTGTGTATATCAAGATGAAAAAAATCAAATGCTGCGATTTGTGGGAAAAAAAAAAACTGCGTTATACGTCTTATAGCAGTCTTCTTCACCTTACTGCCATTGTTGCATAATTGTTAAGTTTCAAAATTTAAGATTGTTGTAGAAGCAGGGGTAGAACATCTTCACAATAAACTGTTCAGAGAGCTTTTAAAAAGCAGAGGTAGAATAGAAAGGAAGTAAAAATTATAATTTTGAGACGCTTTTTTTCCTTTAGAGTTCACCGAAAAACTCACCACTGAAAGTGCGACAGGTGTCCCACCCATTTGGCTGAACTGAGAGAAAATATCTCTTTCGATTTCCTTTGATCCTTCTCGATCTCATACTCAGTTTTTTTTAAATCCTCGATTTTTGAATTGTTTAGTTTTTATAAAACAAATATAGTACATGCAGGCCTCCATGTGGTTGCAACTTGCACAAATATATCAAAGGAAAAGATGCAAACAGCAGTAGTGAAAACGTGAAGAAGAAAGAAACATAGGTAGATGAGAGAGGTGAAATCAAATTTGGTCAAAATTCGAGTAAAATTAAATTTTGATCGAAATTTGGGTTTTAAGACAAGTGGGGACCAAGACGTGTACAACATGCGGGTGTACACGTATTTCTCTCCTTCTGAAGTGTAAAGTGTTGAACATGTTTGCATCTGGAAGTTTACATAGTGGAATTCTACTCCACTCATGCTGTGACACGTAGCCCACTTTCTTAATTCAAGGTTTATTTCTTCTTCTTTCCTGACTATTTCTCACGTGTCCCTCTTTACTTTATTGCATTCAAAGCATAAGCATCTGGCAAAACCCACTTCCAAATAAGTCTCAACACTTTCAGCATTTAATTGATCGTGTTGCCAGAAAAGAGAATTAAATTCTACTTGTCACACAAGGTGTGATTGTCAAAACCTTTGCCTAAGTTGAAAAACTTTTCTTCAACTTTCTTCCACAGATTCATCACGAAGACGAAGAAGAAAGTGTTTCGATGATGAAGCTAGAGCTTGCAGCTAATTTCAAGGAAGGGTTATATTCAATTGCATGATAAAATTGATGCAATTTCACTTCTGATACAATTTGACAACGCAATCGAATTGATTCGGTAATGAACAGTGAATCAAGAAACTAAAAAGCTAAAGGAACTGCAACGATAATTTGTTGAAAGGTAAGAGAGAGAAAATAACTGCCAGATATTTTGAGAGGAATGAGAGAGAGAAATTTCCAAAATTCATACAAATCAAAAGTCTATGTTCAGTTTTTGTGATCAATGCACATATATACAGCCTTGCGGTTACAAAAGGAAGAAGACACACAAGATTACAAGAAAGCCCTTCTGGCCAAACTGTCCCGTTATTTTTAAGTGAGGGCAAAACCGTCATTCCAACCCGTATTTAAATTTTTCCCACAAAGTTGCACCTCCCATCTTTCTTCCTGCATCATCCTGCATATGGCATCGACTGCATCCTTTCCTTTCCTTTTATCTTTCAACTCAGCTGTCCAATCTTCATTTCCCAAGCTCAACTTCATTTTAATGCTCTTCAGCTCAGCAATGCTCTGAGTTCAATCTGTTCTGCGAATGTGTTACACCCCAAAAATTTTCGAGTTAGCCGTTATGTAGTAATTTAAAACTAGAGCAGCCGTTGAGTGTATCGGCCCCTCGAGATTAAATTAGTCGTAGCGAGTTGTGTGTACTCAAGTGATTTATAATCTTAAATGGAGTATTAAATATATATATATATATAAGGGATAAATATAGGATGGATAGATAAACAAAATAATAACCATAAATAAAATATATAGGAACTCAAAAGGTACTATAGGATAAGGATAAAGTAACTGAAAAAAGAAAAAAAATTTCATAATGCCGAAAACAATAGGATGCTGGGTATCAAGATAAGTAGTAATAATAATAATAATAATAAAATAGAAATAACTTGAAGATAAAAGGATAAGGATGA